>JAIXND010000621.1:5833887-5911184 GCA_023646645.1 Varanus salvator macromaculatus
CCCAAATGTAGAACTGTAATACAAAGGCCTTGACAATGAAATACCTGGTTTAAAAAAAAAAAATCTACACCTAGCACTAAAATACGGATGAGTTGCAAGGAACCTCTCTGCAAGGGGAAAAGGGTCTCTCTTTCTCTAGAGGCCATACAGTGCGTCCCATTTGGTGAGAGACTGAAACCTTGTCTCTGAAGCGAGTCTTAAGGTACAGCTGGGCATAGGTGGCAAAGGGCGATCTTCTGTATTAAAGAACTCAGGTAAAAGCAGGTGCTTTGAAGGGGGTTGTGGGCAATTTGGGCCTGCAGCACTTGCACAGAGGAGGATTGTCAACCCCCTTTCCCCCACTGCATTCCCAACCTGAAGATGTCAACTCTTGCCCTGTGGGGAAAGCATACAAGTGCCTACTGTGAACGGTGTTTATAGCTCAAAGAGTTGTGCAGCAAAGGGGAACAGTCATACACAAATCACTCCTGTCAAGAAGAAAACTGGCAGCTGCGGGCTCCAGTCAAGAGGAGAGCTTTTGCCTGTCCATGGAATACTGCAAAAGCTGTGCTAGAAAAACACCTCTTGGGCAGAGCCCACCTTTGCCTTGGTTTCCTAGACACGTCGCATGGTTGCAGCCAGTTAGCTCCCTCTATCCCACCCCAGTGGCTGCTGCTGGTAACGCAGCCCCTTCTTCCCCCCTTCACTCCACATTTAGTCACAGTCATTCACTTCCTTACCCTCCAGGGCAGGGAAGGCAGCTGGCTTGCCTTTGTAAAGGATTATAGGATCCTGCTGGGCAAGTCAGTGGAGTAGCTGAGCCCTGGGGACAAAAATAACCTGAAGAGAAGAGAAGCAAAAGATTAAACCCTGCAGAGCCTTCCTGAGGTCAGGACAAGAAGGCACGCCCCTTGATTTACAAACGTGCAAGCTGAGCAAGGGTGACCAGAGGAGAGAGCTCCGCACACATTTCACAGTTGTATACAGGAGAGAATTTCAGCAGCTGCAATCACTGGTCATATGGCAAGAGAGGAGAGGGGTTTCTTGCCAGATTTTATCTTCAGGAAATGAAGGGGCCCCAAGTATACAGAAAGAACTTCCATAGATTCCAGTCTTGTGCTACCTTCAGGGCAGGGCCCTCCAGTCTGGTCCACAAATGGTGCACTGGGAATGGCAGAGCCCAGGATGCAGTAGAAGCCTTCTTCACACGTCCCTGTTGGGGCCACCTGCCCTGGAGAGCTGCAGTAGTGTCCTGGCAAACAGGGGGAGCACTCATCCTGCAAGAGATTAGCCAATTGACTAATTCCTCTCCGAAGCAATAATTGTAGGGCTGTGCGTGTGAAATTCACATGTGCACACATGAGTGTCTGTGTACTGGAGTCCATGGCTGCCTACCTGGGAGCTCTGGTGTTTGGTAGCAGGTGCTGGGTCATAGCACTGAAAGCGGAGAATTCTATTCATTGTGCTCCTCAGTTAAAGTCTGGTAAATAAGTGGGAAGGTGAAAGAGGGAGCACCTGTGTTTGCATGTGCAGGTGCAAGGCCAGTGTCAAGCTGAGGCCTGATTGGTTATCTGCCCAGGTCCCATGGCCCTGAGAGGACCCACTGCCAAGCGGGCCTCAGATTTGTCCCTCCACTTGACATTTGCAAGCAGCTCTTCTTCCTGCCTCTTGCTCTGATCCCAACAATGGTGGTGAAGAGCAGAAAGAGCAGAAGCACCAGCTGCCTCCTCGGTCTCTGGAGCTCTGGCTTCATTGAAAGGAAAGAGGACAAAGAGTGACAGCTGCTGGCTGCCCAGGTGGTCAAAAAGGCTCCTTGAGGAGATCTTGGCCAAAGAGGGCTCTCTTTCTCTCTCGTGTGTGTACATGCCTGACCTTACCTCCGAGCTCAGCTTGGTTCCAGCAGCAAAGGTCCCTGCGGGGCACTGCTTGGGAGCAGCAGTGCCCTTTGGACAGTAGTGGCCAGGAGGACAGGGGCCAGCATGACCTACAACAAAGCCAGGAGGAGGACTCAGAATAATCCTGCAATTAGAACAACAACCACCACCCAGAGAAGGGAGCCGTAAAAGGGAGATCCTGGTTAGGCTGGGTTGTCCTTACCAAGCTTGTAGGCCCGTGATTGTATTCAGGAAGGTTTGGGAAGCTTTTTGGTCCCACAGGCCAGATTTTACTCTGGACCCACACCGGCAAGGGGACAAGTGGGGCAGGAGCCATTGCTGAATCTCTGGCACAGTACCAGCTGGGGCTCCTCCAACTGGGCATCAGGGGGATGCTTTCTTTTACCAGGCTTTATTGGGCTGGAGAAAGCACAGGATCCAGACCAGGCACTGGCATGGGTAGCCAGCTGCAGTCTCTCTGGGTGTTGCCCAGCAAGGAAAAGCCCAATTGGAGTGAAGACCACCAAGACACTTTCTTGATTCCTCCACCACCTTCCTCCATCAAGGAATGCAGAGGAGAAATGAAGTGGATTCAAGGCAGCTTCACTTCCATGTTGCCTTCCCTGCACAGACAAAGCAAGGAAGAAGAGGCTTGCCATCCATATCGTGAGGCTACAGAGCATGCTATGAAATCAAAGGAAGGCTGAGACCTGGAAGGACAGTGATGAAGCAAATAGAAAAGAGCATCAAGTGTAAGGATGTTTCACTGCAGGCCCAGGGCTCAGTATCAGTCACACTATTGTATTCTTGATTACTATGCATGGTTATGAAAGCTTGAGAATAAAGAAAGCTGGCAGGAAGACAATGATGCATTTGGCACATGGAGCTGCAGGAGAGCTCTGTGGATTCCTAGGATCTACAGAAAGGTGAACAAATGGGGCCTAGATCAAAACAAGTCAGGCGTTCCATGGAAGCAAAAGGATGAAGCTGAAGCATCAGCCAAGTTAAGAAGCCAGTACCAATCAGCTGGGTTTCAGGATTGGGCCGATCTGATCCTTGTTTGCAGTAATATCCTTCCCAACAAAGTCCTGTGACATCAGTTGCGTTGTTGTACAGACAGAACTTTCCTCCATCACATGGTGTACAGTTAGCATGGCTACCTATTCCTTGATTAGGATTGTACGTTCCTGGGGGACATGGCTGCCACTTGAACCCTGTTCCTTCAGGGCAGTAAAAGCCTGGGAGAGAAGGAAACACTAGTGTAAACAGAAAATTATAAAGACACACTCTGAACAACAAAGAACAGAAGTGAATGAATTGTTGCTTATGCATTCAGATAATCTGTGCAACTTGGAAGATGGAAACTTCTGATCTGTGTAAATCCCACTAGACTTTTTTGTCTTCCAATTTGTGCAAATATAATTTGCCAAGATTTTCTCCCTGTGTGTGCATTTTAATGCACAGTACAGCTTATCTTAGAAACAGAGGTGTGCAAGCTGGTTCAACTCATGCCACAGAGAGTCAGTGTTAAATCAGAAGTTAAATCCAGGGGCCAAATCATGAAAATCGATCTGATTTTTGTTGCTCCCCCGCATCAGATCCTCACACATCGCAATCTTGATGCCGCACTGCTTTCTTTGCAATATTATATCATTACACAGTTAGCATTGGCAATATAACTAGGAAAAGAGATGGATGAGCTGAAAGCTGAAGAAAACTTCACAAGCTTCAGGTCCATTTCTAAAAATTCTTCCTGTTAAGAACCTTTTTGGAACAAAAGGCGATGCAAACCCATGGAGGAATAAAGGACAGGAACAAGGGGAAGAGTATCATCTCTATATTTATCATAACAGTGATAAGCGATTATGCAGCTGATTATGTGGGATTCTTTGCAACTGCAGAACAGTGAAAAGCAAAACAACATTGTGGGAGCCAGAGACTCACCTCTGGGACACAGCTGTGGCAAGTACCCAGGGATGCAATATTTCCCCTCCGGACAGGTGTGGCACCATTCTCGTCCATGTGTCTCACCTGTGTAGGAGCCAGGTGGACAGGGAATAGGACTCTCACTGCCCATGGGACAGAAATGGCCCATAGGACAGAAAGCACCCGAAATCCCATCTGTGGGTGTTGGTGTGACAGACCCCACAGTGCAGTAAAACCTACCGAAAATGGCAAGAGTTAACATGGTTTCATTAACAAGGAGAGATTAGATTCTAGTAATAATTCAAAGCAAGGAACGTGTCCACGGGGAAGGCAACACTGCAACCAGGCTTTCTAGGGAGAATTGAGACGTGTACCTTCACTACCCTATGGCTTCAACTCAACTCATTCACAGTGCGAAATATTCATGACTGATAAACCCAGCGAAGGGGACTTTGTATTACCCCTCATACCAGATAGAATAATTCCCAGTTGAGGATGTTTACCTGTTCAGGTTCAAATCTTTCAGGAATAAGATACTAAGCAGCACACATACTGGTGTGAATTGGCCCTATCCTATCCGAAGTAGGATGCCTTTTCAGCAATTGCACTCAGACTTTGGAACTCCGTGTCCCTCGGAAGCTCATCAGGCTGCTTTGGTCCTTGTTCTCTGGCAATTTAATTCATAAGGCCTATAAGTGTATCAATGCAGTCTTTCCTACCTTCTTTTATCCCTTCTATACTCAATATTAGATATCAGCAATCCGGAAGCAGCATAATCTGTATTTTCAGAAGCAAGACCTTAACTACTGAGGAACCCAGAAGGAGACAAGAAGGCTCTCTCCCCCATCCCCTTCACCCCGCTCTTTCCCAACACTTGGGGTGATGCACGTCTTCTATCCTACTTCATTCAAACATCCCCAGATCTCACCAGTTGGAATGCCACCATTTTGCCAATGGCGGTGACATCACCCAGGAGCAAAGATCAGTTAGGGATAGTTCAGAGTATGTGCAGAATGAAGACTGAGGGAGGGAGAAGAGGCACAAAAAGGTAACAGAATGAGGGACAGCATGGAAACAGAAAAGAGCAGAGCAAAAGGCAGGGTGAACAGTACAAGGCAAAACGTAGAAAGAGTGAAAGCAGAAATGGAGAGAGCTTGACGGCTGAGGACTAGCACCATGCAGCTGATGCAGGGCCTCATGGGAGTCTGTAATTCAGAGAAGATCCTAAACTCCCATAAATCAATTCAAAAGGCACATTCTGGGGATGCAACTTGTATTTGTACTTGTGAAGTTCTGCTATTTCCAAAGATTATAACTAAACGCTGGGATTGGGGAAGGGCTACTTTGCACATACCCTGCTGCACAGCGGCCTGATGGGGCTGCAAGACCTGTGCCATTGCAGTAATATCCCCCAGGACAGGAGTGGCAACTCCTGAGGTCTGGATTCCCTTCTTCCCCAGACCATGTTCCATGCGGGCAAGCAGATGGAGCAAATGTTCCTGAAAGGATACACAGGAGAGATGCACATGCAGCTGCATAATGGAAACAGTGGAAGGCTATTCGGGGACATTTGGGGCTTTTCCACAAGAGGCATTGATTGGGTTCTTGTCATTCCCTTTACAAGATTGCTTATGGGTTCTTTAGATGTCTGTGATTCTCCAGTTTTGCTTCTCTTTGCAAATAGCACTTCTGGCAAGCTTTATTTTTAGACCAGAGAAAATAAGTATTCTTTTAGCTGTTGAAAGAAAACATTGGTTCCACTTGTATATTTGCCCTAATCTTCTATACCACGGTACTACCTAGAAGTCATGCAGCAGAAAACTAGGAAATCAAATGTTCCTTGTGTACTACCTGAACCTCAGTGCAACAAAACTAAAAATTAATGAGCAGATCAATAACCTCACATAGAAAAGCCCTTGGGGAGTAAAACAGTGGCAAACTTTGGTATACCTGAGAGACAGTAATGTCCGGGAGGGCAAGAGAGTCCAGACAAACCATCTGTTGGATTTGGCATCCAAGCGCCTCCCTTGCACCAAAATCCTGCAAAGCAATCTCCTAAAAGGAAAACAGCACTGTGAACATTTGCTGGCTCGGACTGCAAAACAAAGACATGCTAGGAGTCCTGTGTTTGCTCTGTGCGTGTGTGTTTTGCGAGCAGAGATTGTTCGCAAATGCCTGAGCACTCTTGCCTGCTGCATGGCATCCTGCATTCAAACTTTATGGAGGTGACGTGGTCATCTCCATGTGATGTTCAAGCATTTGAATGCATGAAAAGCCCCATTTACATAGATATATAGAATATATCTGTGGCAGTAAAAAGAGCAGAGCAATTTACTTTCCCCATGGCAGAAGGATGCTTCCCATGAAGTGGAATGCTTCCGAGCAGGTAATCCATTCAGTGGCCTGGCATTCGCACATCAGTAAAGATACAAAGAGTAAAGCTATAACTATAGTTAGATAACACATTATATTATGCAAATATAGCATAAAGCATCTCTCTGAAATATCTCAGAAAACTGTGCAAAATAAATGGAAAACATTACACGTAACAGAAAATCTTACAGAATGGGGTTAATGATGTCCCAAAAGGGACCGATTTTCCTGTAAACAGAGGCAGTGTAAATCTTGAAATCACTAAACCAAGCCTCAGCTGAAAGAGTAATTTCTGCTTGAGCAGAGGCTTCATATGCGTTTGGTGAACCTTCCTGGGCTGCCTTGCTAGCAGTGTGTCTTGATGCGACTCGGACACTTGGAAGTGTCCCAAATTTCTCTTCATCATTTTGAGCACATGACTGACTCATCCAGGAATATGTATTACATATTTTGGAACTCCCTGGCTGGTATCCTAGCACCCTTCCGTGGAAGGATGCCCTGTCAAGCACTATGGGACTGACACCCGAGTAACCACAGAGTAAGGTGTTGAAACCCTTTCAGCCCAAGGGCCAAATTCAATGGGGGGCTCCAAGAGCCACATCAAGGGGTGAACAAAAAGAGCAGAAACAGGATGAAGCTACGGGTCTGTTTCAGGTTAAAAGCTCCTACTGCTAATCACAAAGCCATAGGAGAGGTATTTCAAGTTTTTAGAATGGGGGAAAACTGTAAAAAGCGGGGAAGCCTCCAAATGACTGGGGAGGGAGAATACAGGTATTGAACTGAAGAATTCTGGAAGGCCAGCCTGGGACCCCAGGAGAGCTAGATTTGGCTGTCAGGGTTGGGGTTCAACACCCTAAACACGGAAGTTGCAGTAGAGAGGTACACTTTTTCTCATGTCACATGAAAAACTGCTCGGTGTTCTCAACATTTCCCTCCCCTGCTCCCCTCTCAAGCATTCTAACTGCAGAAGCAGCTCACCTGTTGGGGCAGCCAGTCCTGGAGATGAGCAGAACTTTCCCGGTGGGCAGCTTTGACATTCCTGAGCATTCTTTAGCCCCTGCCTGGGTCCAAAGGTCCCTGGAGGGCAAGGGTGCTGTCTAGGCTGTGCTGTGGCTGGGGGACAGTAATAGCCCTGGGGGCAAGGGTAGAGCGTGAAGTCACTGATAGGTCCCAGGTGGCTGTCACAGTAATAGCCTGAAGAGGAAGCAGAAATTAGCGGGGAGGGAGAGGAATGACACAGGCGTAATCTAATGGGAAAGAGACACACACAGTAGCTCCTCCATAAAACATGGGGATCTCAAGATGTTTGTTCCTCCACAAACATCTTGCTTTTATATCTGTTTGACTCTCGCGGGTTCCCTCTAAGAATCCTGGGAACTGTAGTTTAGGGAAGACCACAAAGAGTTTGGTGAAAGCATCAAACATTCTCTGGTCCCTGCCCCCAGAGAACTACAGTTCCAAGGATCTTCTGGGAGAGAGGGAAAGATTTCTAAGCTGCTCTGCAGTATAGATATAGTCCTAGGTTTCAACATTGGGTCATACTCAAGCCTGATGATGCTTGCTGTGAAGCCGTTTATTCTTTAGTAGGTAAAATATTAGGTAGCAATCAGGCCATCATTACAATGGAAACCATCTTGAATTCATGTCTCCTGCGCGTGGTGTTCTTGACATCCATCCACTTCACTAATTATGCCAATTATTTACGCGCATTCACTAAGGAAACAAGGGAAGTTTCTAAAACCAACCCACAGCGCAGCCAAGCAAGTGACCTCCATGAGCTTTGCTGTGTCATCTGTTTCCCTGTCCAGGTCCAAGAAAGTGGACATTACGAAGCTGCTGAACCATGACCTATATGGACCAACCTTGGACCTCCTGCTCTGCAGTGAAAATGCTTCCCCTTTGCCTCTAAATCCATATGTTCAAACAAACCCAAGACTGAAATAGAACAGTCAGCTTTTTTTGTCCTCCAGATGCGCTGGACTAAACTCCTCTCAGTCAACATGGCTGTTGTGCAAGCTGAAGAAGATGAGCACTGTAGTCCAGCACACCTGGAAGGCAACTAGTAGGCAAGGCTGTTCCATGTCCTCCTTTCATTCTTCCCCTTAATTATGCCTGCTGCTTTTGATGGACCAAGGGGGTTAGGGTTAGGGTTAGGTTTACCTTCCCAACATTCTCCACTGGGGGTTCTCAGTCCAGATCCTTCGCAATAGAAGCCAGAGGGACAGAGCTGGCAATCAGAAAGCCTACTTTGTCCTAAGAGGTTGGAGAAGGTGCCAGGTGGACAGAGGCTTGGTAGTTGAGATCCTGCAGCTGAAAATAGTGCAAGGGAAAAGCAAAGACCAGTGTTGACAGCAATAGTCACTCAACGACTCTATCTCAGGTAGCCTATTCTCAATTTCAACATTCAAGTTCAGGCAAAGAAAACAGACTAAACAACAAGATGAACTTCTTCTTATCTATTACATTGATCTCCTGGCCTTCCTACAGCTAGAGGCTGAACTCCTGAGTGCATGCTTTGAACTAAATATGTCAGATTAGCACATGGGGAATTTTAAGGCAATGGTCATACCAGGAGTATCTGTAAGGTTCAGGGAGTGGGCAGCAGGCCACTATGGTCAGTGTGCCAGGACCAGGGTGGAGATGCAGGGTTCGAGAGACAGAGGCAAAGGATGCCTCTTTGAACAGGCCAGGGTCAAGAGCCAGTGAGGCGATAAGGTCCAAGTAATCACACAGTGAAAAGGCATGGAGTCTAAGTGTATAGTCAAAAGGACAAGCCCTGGAAAAACAATCATGCCCTGGAGCCAGCAAGGTCAGGGGGCTTGGATGCAGGCACCTGCAGAAACAGGGTCAGGCTGCAGGCAAGGCCAGAAGCAAGAACAGGCAGGTACAAGGATTCAGGTGAGGTAAATCTCCAGGACACCTCCCATCGCTGTGGCAATGTGTACCAGTGCAGTGAGACCTTTCGTGCAGCTCTCCAGGGCTCCCAGCTGCTCTGCTTCAGTGCTGCACAGCTGCTCCCTGCAAGGGTTGCCCGGTTCTGCAAGCATGTCCAGGCTCTGATCCTGACACTATCAAAGAGACCCAGTTAAAAGGGCTGTCTGAACCAAAGGTTGGTTTTGATCTATGATGGGCAGGCAGCTTGATCTGGGGAAAAGAAAATCGCATGAGGCAAAATTCTTGTTCACTCAGGTTCATGCCCCAGACGGGGCTAAACCACACGGAACTACCTGGGAAACTTTTACAGAACCGTCGAAGTAAAATCAAGATGGGGGCAAATATGAGTGGGATTAAATAACAGTGGGATTAAAAGTATACAGGAGCCGGACTAAGTATAGTAAGCAACCACACCACATATGTTAAAGTATGAAACCATGAAAGTAAAGGGCATGTGTTCCCATCAGGGGTGACCTCTGCTAGCAGAAAGCAGTGTTGGTAATGAGTGCACTGCTCTTTGACCTGTTCTCTTTTCCTGCCTGAATCTTTTCAATGCTATCCATTGCATTCTACAGTTGTCTTCAATAGGTTTGTTTCTTGTTAATAAATGAACCAAGATATGAGCAAGAAGAAAGAACCTGTCAACATGGAACAGGACGTTAGTGCAATCAGATTTATGATCCTTGAATTATTTTCTCTTGCATATCAGCTAAGTAGAAGAATGGTGCTGGAAAGGATTTTGATCACTGAAGACAAAGTAGGGGGAGTGTTTACTGCAAAATGCAAAAACTGTCACTGGGAGAATTGAGATTGCTTGTGCATATGTGATAATTACTTTGGCCAAATGAAGACATCCTTGATCCAGGGTGAGACTTGCTGAGAGATACTCACAACAATACGTCCCTTCTGGGCAGATCTTGCCTGTGACTCCATCTACTGGCTTGGGAGAAAATGCCCCACCCGTGCAATAAAATCCAGCCGCGCATTCCCCACTTGGAGCAGACAGACCTGGAAAAGAACTGGGACTGAGAAATGTGAACCCAGAGACACTCTTAGCATATGTTAATTTTGCCCTACTTTTTATTTATAGGTATTTAAATAACACAATGTAGGACTACAAGCTTTAATTGGTAGAGAAATCAGCTGCGCCTTTTGCTGATAAATTGGAGGGAACAATATAATCAGAAGGCCTGCAAGTTAAGGGTACATTTGGCCCATTTACTGTCTTTTGGGACAAAGACTAAACTAGTAAAAATGCTCCTTTCTTCTACTAATGACTAGTAGCTCCCTCCTTTTAAATATTGTATTATCTTCCACTTTCTTCAGTATGTCAACAGGAGATCCATATTGGCTTTGTAATACTATGGCATGCATTTAAGCATATTTAAGCACAAGTATTCACCAATGGTTGTCCTACTAAAATGCCAAGAAAATTTCAGGATGACTGGCTTGAGATGCTGTGTCTTTGCATACCAGGATCAATAAATTAGGAAAGCATTCCTAACAAATCTTGCAGAACCATTTCAAGTATTCCCCATATTTGCAACCTGCGTTAAGCTCTGATTACAAGCTCTTTGGGGCAGAAGATTACATATTGCTAAATCTGGATGCTTGCTCAGTAGTCCTCACAAAATCTTGAAAATTTCATGCAAATACATCATATTTATAATAGGATCATTCTCATAGCCCAGTGCACTTGTCTAATTTGGAATCTACCAAGTATGGTTTTGAGTTTCATGTGTATGAATAAAGAGTTACCTTTGTCCATTGCTCCCAGGATTCTCTTAGTGGCTAAAGGGAATGGCTAAGGCTCTCTGCTTAGAAAGCATCCAGGTGTTGTAAGACTGTAACTCCCATGGCTAAGGTGGATGGGAACTGAAGTCCAACAACATCTATGGTCTCCATCCTTTGTCTAAAGACATCCTCCAAGTGGTCTAAATCTCTTAGGTAGAAGAACACAAATGCCTGGAAGCTGCACCCTTCCCTTCCTAGTGCAGTGTCACTGGGCCGATTCACTCCCTTTACCTGGTGCATTGCAGTAAAACCCTGGGGGACACGGAATGGGTTCAGGGCTGCCTTCTGGGCAAAAGGAACCAGGGAAGCATTTTCCTCCTGTGGCTGTAGCTGGGCAAAGGCAGTTGCCGTTGGTGTAGTTATCCAGATCAAATGGCTGGGGAGTCCAGGCAGCAGAAATGCAGAACCAGCCTGAGCAAGAAAACAAAACCCACGAGAAGCTGGACAAAGCAGAGGTCACAGAAGGAAGGACTAATATCTCAGTGCATGCAGGTCATGCTTCTTGACAAAGTGGGTCAGAATCAGAGACCGTACTGTGGGGCGTTTGTATTCTGTGTGAATACCCATTTGCTTTTATTAATAAATACAGTATGCAAAAAGAAAAGCCACAGAATCCAGTAAGACTTGCTGAGTTGCCATCTCTCTTTCTTGTTAAAGGTGAGCTTTGCAAGAGATCAAGCACAAATCCACACATACTGAGCTACAGTGTTATACTTGACCTTTGTGGTCCTATCAGAGGCAAGCCTTCTTGAAATTCCTCCCTCAAAATACCACCTTTCCTTGAAGCCTTTGGCACAATTTCTTATTTCTTATTTCCCACTGAGACTGAACTATTTGTTACTGCTGCATCGCGTTCAACTGAGCTCGGCCTGCATGCCCCATGTCCCCATGTCCTTCCTTCCATCTTTATTTAACACCTCCCTCCTCTTCTTCACCCTTGGTTTTGCTCCTGGTATCAGTTTTTAGATATGATCCTCACCTCAGGGCAGGGAGAACATGGATGATATTAGGATAAAAAGGTGAAAAATAATATACACTTTGTCTTTTTTAAATGAGCAACCCTGAAATGTCTGAAGGTTTTGGTTCTTCAGATACCTTTTTGCAATGTAATCTGTATTTAATTGCCCTGTTGTGGCCAAATTAAGGTCTCATATGTTACAAACTGTTTTGCCTTATGCATGCAGAAATGTATGTGTGTGTTTGTGTGTGTGAATTCTTCTTCAACATAAATGTCTGTCTTGAGAAGCAACCTTGTAATATTAGAGGGGGAAATTGACAGCATAGCTTTGTTTGTTAGGAAATTCTGTAGCTGACCTGTGACGAAAAAGGGCTTAAGCTGTATCTGTTTCCCTGATTTGTTTTCTTCAGCTTTGTTGTGACAGTTGATGGCTAAATACCAATAGAATACTATTGAGTAGCTAGATAAGAAAATCCTTGGTTTCCTGGATCTGAGAAAGATGAGGCAGTGACTTATCTGCCAGTGTGAGGAACTCTGATCTGTCTTGGCTGGTGTTAGAAATGTCAGTGGACACAGGCAAGATGCAAAAGGATTTCACCCCAATCTGTAAAACACACTTGCCTGCTCTGTTTGTAGCAGATTTTATGATAACTGTTTTGTCTCTCTTTGTGAGCCACTCAGAAAGCTTTTGCACTATGGGGTGGCGTACAAGTGGAGGAAATAAAATAAGAATGAATCGAACGGGAGCATGAAAGTGTTTGTACCTCTGCTGAAAAGGTTTGCAAATTGCCGAACATGGACTCATGTAGAATTTGTCCTCTTTCCTGTTCAATTTGCACAACTTCCTAAATGAATGCTTCACTTTAGTCCAAGAGGAAAATTTGTGCAACTTTGGAAATTTGCATACAATGAGAGAGGTTTGTGCTGCTTGTATATCCAATATCTATTTGTTTTTCACAGTATTGCCCTTTGCACAAAATGAGCAGTGACTGAAATGTGAGTATCAATTGGGCAGGAGAGACCACATCTGCAAAATGTCGGTAAGCTTGAATATCACTCATCCATCCATCCTAGGAACAGGCAGATTCTGCACAGACAGCCCAGTCTCACCTGCATCACACTTCCCAGAAACAGTAGTTAGATTTTCCTTCCCACAGTAGTATCCAGAGGGGCAGGGCAAGCAGCTGTCCAAGCTCTGGGTCATGGGATCTGGGTTATAATAACCACGTGGGCAGGGGAAAGCCGTCGCCAACCTGGTTCCTCCAAGGCACAACAAAACAGAGATGTGATGACGCAAACTTTCTACAGATGCAAAATTTGTGTGGTGCTTTTTCGGCTTGTGGAGGTGATAAACCTGCTGACTGAATCACAAACAGATGCTCCTCTACACAGAAGTAATAGCAATCACTGCATGTAGAAAACAGGATCTCAGGGAGAAAACTAGCCTAGAACTATTCTCCCTGACATGCTAGCTTTCTAGGCTGAAGGATCTCTCTCTCTCTCTCTCTCTCTCTCTCTCTCTGTGTGTGTGTGTGTGTGTGTGTTTGTGTGTGTGTGTGTGTGAAAGGAACACTGCCATACAAACTTTCATTTGGAGTCCAAAAAGGTGCATTCTGCTATGAGAATTAAAGCAAGGGTGGAGATGTGAGAGGGTGGTCTCATGGGAGAGGGTGTTTTCTGCTTTGCAAGTTATAACAGGCTATAACAAGCTTGTTAAGGTGGCTGCTGAGGCATCACCAAAAAGAAATGCATCACCCAGGAACAGAACAAGGAAGCACACCTATTTAAAGAGCTTTTGCCTCTGTGCAGTTATATTTATAGCTGCAAGGGTAGAAATAAAACAGCCGCAATACTTCTTACCATTATTTGGGGGGGAAAGTGACCCACTGCCCAGCCTTCTTGCTAATTACTAACTTTAAGGGCCCTTGTTTCCATTCTTGCTGTTCTTTGGCTTTAAAGCAGACTTGGACTGAACAGCTCGGGAATTACAAGATACTTTCAAATAGGGGACTATCGCTTGTACATTAGGACACCTTTCCATCCACAGTAGAATGCCCTCTCCTGTGTCCCAGGTACTTGAACTCCCGGCTTGTATATCTTGCTTCTGATCCCTTGCACTACAATGCTGCCATCAGCAGATGGAGCTAATGGTCCTAGAGTTGCGCTGAGCCTCTGTGAATGTGCTCATTTATTTCACCTTGGAAATCTAGCTCAGCTTTTACAGGAAACTGGCAAACAAAAACACTTCTTCAGTTAATTTCAAGACAATGTTCTCCAAGGCGGCTGAGCAAAGAGATGTCAGATCTGACATTTAAGCACTCCTGAATGCTTGGACTGCAAATATAAGTTGCGCTCACACCCATTCATTCCAGCAGCAGTACATCTCACCTTCAGGGCAGTAGAAGCCAGGTGGGCAGGTGAAATTGCTGTAGCTGGTGGTATTTGCAGGGCAGTAGTAACCGGCTGGGCAAGGGAAGCAAGCAGCTTGCTGAGTGAGATTGTTGTAAGTTCCTGCTAGACAGGGAAATGGTTGACTGGTCCCCTCTGGACAAAAGTGGCCCACAGGGCAAGGACCTCCCTGTTCTGGAAATCCTGTAAGAAGGAATGGTTGAAATTCAGGATTGTGTTTCTAGTCCTCAAGAGTTCAGCAAAAAGAAGCAAATTCCTTGAGGGCAGAAATCAGTAGGCATTTATGATGAAGATGGTGATCACACGTATACCCCACTTTTCTTCTCTCACAAGGAGTATACAAAGCATTGTCCATTTTGTCCTCACAACAACAACTACCCTGTGAGGTAGGCTAGCCTGAGAGTCTGTGACTGGCACAAGTCCCCCAGTGAGCTGTATGGCTGAGTAGGGACTGGAACACAAAGCTCCTGAGTTCCAATCCAACACTTAACCTACTGTGCCACACTGGTCTACATGAATGACTTCCTATGATCCACAATCTGAGGAATAGGATATAAAGAGTTTTGAACATTCCGATGACAAAAAATACTCAGAGTTTGGGCAGTGAATTGCTGAGGGGCAAGCCAGGACCCAGAGCACATGTTTCTCTCCTCTCCAGGGAATATATTTTATTTCAGTCAAAGAAGCAACAGGGAAAATCAAGGACTCAAACTGCCATCTCTTTAAATAAGCAAATGAATGGATCAATTCATTAAATCTGCATACATTTGCAAATTTAATTAAGCATATGTACACCGCCTGATGTCATATAATCTCTAAGCTGTTTACAATGAAAATTACACACGTGTGACTGAGAAAACAATGCTAAGACACCTTTCTCTGAGAAAGCCTCACGGAACCCACAGAACTTGATTGGAGGATTGCAGAGTAAAACATTCATTTTGGATGGGGGGGAAGCACTCCTGGAAAGTGATCCTGGGGCGCCCAGGCCTTGGCTGGAGGGTCATAGGAAGCTCCTGACTCCCTGTTGCAAGGTGGGGAACAGTGCTCCAACCTTGAGCTGGGGATCTGTAGTTGAGCCCCTTCCCCCTTGCAGCCAGTGTGGAAAGAACCATGACAGCTGCCTCCCCAAGACTAGGAAATCTGCCTTCTAGAGAGGAAGAAGGAAGGGAGAGAAGGAAGGGGCCAGGGCATGTTTCATTCTGTGCCCTCCATAGTCTTCAAGCCCTCTGCCATCATCCATTCAGAGGGACAATCTTGCTTCAAACCCCACCTTTGCTCCACAAGGGCCTGCTGGAAATCATGTGGCACACTCACCTGCAGGTGACGGTGAAGAGGCTCCAGGTAGGCAGTAGAAGCCCGCAGAGCAGAGTCCAGAAGGGGCTGCAAGCCCAGGAGAGAGGCAGTAATAGCCTGGTGGGCAGGGGATGCAGCTGGTCTCGAGAGACAGATACAGCCTGAGGAGGCACAAGCACCAGGTGAGCCCAGGGCCATGGGCAGCCACTGCTGAACCCCCTCCCTGTCCAGTCACAATCTCAGTGGTTTGAGCTGAAGACTCCAGTGAGAGTGCCTGGTTTGCTGCTTTGCTGACCAGTCAAAACAAGAGTGCCCGGCTGCTCAGTTCAGCAAATCTGGGTGCTCCACCTCACCTGCATGTACTAGCCTCCAGGGACCATACCTGTCTGAGAAAGTGCCTGCTGGGCAAGGCAGGGGTGTCTTGGTGCCAGCTGGGCAAAAGTGCCCTAGTGGGCAAGGGCTTCCAGCATCCGTGTTGGTGGCTCCATCAGGGTTTGGGACACTGGAACCTGGAGAGAAACAGTAAACCAAGCCTAGGGCATCAGAGGAGTCTAACCGGGCAGACCAGTGGTCTTGTCCAGTACAGATTAGCCTTCTGAAATACTCTTCTTTTGCATCACCAGACCAGTGTTAACACAGAAAGACTGTCGTTAGACACTGTTTGTCCTGATCTGTTTGGAAGGAGAGGCTGGTGGGAAGGCAGACAGCAACAGGTACCTGAACTGCAGAAGTATCCTGGAAAGCAGGGCCCAGTGGGAGCAGGCAACCCCCATTCACCACAGAACGTACCTGAGTAGAAACACAAGCAAGCGGATATCAAATAGAGGATGGAAAGAAGGCTGTTCCCATCACTGCAGCAGTGAAGATGTGCCCCGGGATTGTGTATAGATGGGGATGCCAAGCAAGGCACTTCTTATGTTCCTTCATAAATTGCTCTGGCCAGGGCCATCTGGTTCTCAGGTATCTGAGAACTCTGGGCAAGACTCCTTCAGGGGTGACTAACTTGGCCACAGTTGTGCATTCCTTAATCACATTCTGTTCGGTCTCCTGCAACAGGTTCTCTGTGGGGATACTTTTGAAAACTGTTGAGGACTCAGCTGGTCCAGAATTCCGAGACTAGCTGCCAATCAGGGCTGGCTGCAAGAGGACACAGACCTCTGGCTGCAGCACCTTCAGCAGCTGATTGTCTGTTTTGGGGCAGAAGTCAATGTGCTGGTTATGACCTGCCAAGCCCTATATGGCCTTCTCCCATATATGAAGTTGCCCAGTTGCTGAGTTCTTCAACAGTCCTTCTTCTGTGACCTCAGCCTTTAGGGGAGCATTTGGCTCAGAACCGAGAGAGGACCCCATTTGGTTTCCACTCCGCTTTTGATATTCTTCTGGCAAGCAAGGACCACTTCATTTAAGAAGGCTTTTGACCTGTAAGTGGGTCTGGTTATGTGTTGTTCTTACACACATTTTTTCTGCAAGGGTTATGTTTTATGACATTTAATGTACTGTTGCAATCAAATTTAATAGATTCTTGAGTGCCTTCTTTTGGGGAAGGGATAGAAAAGCAGGAGACAAAATAGACAGGCAGAGCTTGCTCCAGTGAGTCTATCTCTTCAGCAACTGCCTTGTCTCCAGCTGCTCTGGCTCCTTACCCTCTTTCTCTGTAGAGCTACCACTGCTGGCCAGGGGCATCTCCTGCTCTTCTTTCTCACCACTCCCATCATCCACGCCAGGAGAGAGGTTGCCATAGTGGAGAAGAGGAGCAGCTCCAGGGGGCTTTGCTCAGTGGGCCCCAACTGGGTATGCGGTCCCTCAGTAGTTGCCCTCCCATTCCTCCCTTGAGCTTGACCCTTCAAAGAATCTTTGCAAAGACATTTTTTCTTTTTACGAGGAGGGGGAACCTGCTGCAACAGAGATGCTCTGGCATGGTTGCTTACCTGCAGGACACTGCAGGCACCGCTCAACTCGATCAATACCAGGAGACGGGTTATAAGTCCCAGGAGGGCAGGGATGCAGGGAAACACCAGTCTTTGGCGGGCAGTAAAAGCCAGGAGGACAAAGGTATCTTACACCATTTTTGCAATAAAGGGCAGCTGGGCATGGAAAGCATTCTTCTTGGCCTGGGGAAGGAAGGAAGGAAGGAAGGAAGGAAGGAAGGAAGGAAGGAAGGAAGGACAAAAACAAGCCCAGCAATTCTTTTCTCCTCATCCTGATTTTGTGCTTAGAGATGACCTAAAATATTGTACCAACGGAAATGGATTTCTGAATAGCTGGTACCAAAATGACAGGAAGCCTGATGGGTAGTGATGCCATTCAGATCCCTACTTCTGGGCTGGAAAATATGAGTCTCAGGAGCTCAAATATGAGTCAAGAATTAAAAACAAGGCAAATACAAACTCTTCTCCTGTTCAAATATACATACCAGTCGCTTCAGGAAAACCATGTTTCAAGGGCTACCTGGGGCCCAGTGCCAGAACAGGGAGGTTTCTTCTTTTGCTTGTTCCTCATTGCTGAGGCTTATGGGATGGGTTAGAGGGGAAAGGGGAGAGGATCTGTGGTTGGATGATAGGAGCTCGAGTGGGGCAGCCTGGATTCGGCTGAGCTGTTTCCGAGTTCCTGGGGCATGGCTTGCCCGACTCCTGTGAGCCATGGAGGTGCCCTCCCATTCCTGACCTGTTATTGCGCTGTACTCCCCGTCTGGGCATGGCGATGGCACCGCCGATCCTGCAGGGCAGGAGTGACCATCTGGACACACGTCACCAGTTATGCTGTCCACTGGCCTGGCTGTTCGTGTTCCGCCCCTGCAGAAAAAGCCTGGAAGCAGAGAGCACGTGACTTATGTCCAAGCTGCATCTTGTTGCCAAAGAGAAGCTGTTCGGGAAGCGCCAAATGAACAACATCTTAGGGTTTGCTGCTCAAGGACAGTCCATTGCTCACTAGCTGATTATAGTATAAAGTATTTAATAGTCTAACATAGATTCGCTTGTGACCACTGGGCACTACAGAAAGAGAAGGTGAAAGGCTGTAGGGCCTCTGCTAGTACCATAAACCATGCTTTTAAGATCTACAATATGAAACAAAATGAAAACATAAACATGAAGAAATAAGAAACTAAAGAATGAAAGGTGGAAAAGGAAACTAATCATTAAGCTGTTTGGTGGTAGGGTGGCCACATGCTTTCCTTAACAGAGGACAGTCCTGGATTTGGGTCTCTGACTTAAGCCTTGTTCAGTCCAAGTTCGGCTTAAAGACAAGGAGCCCTAAAAACAGGGAGCAGACAGGCCAACCTCAATTAAGTGTTGGAGGAAACCTGCAAATCAGCAAGAGATCTCTCCACAGATCTTGACCCAGTTCTTGCCAACCAATGCACTATATCATGCTGGTTGATATCATGCAGATATTCCATATGTATACATTTAAAAGAGGCAATAAGGGTATGCAGACATCTAAGCAATAGTGTTCAGCTTTTCTTCTAGAACAGGGGCAACATTTAGAGACTTCCTCCTCCAACTGAATGTCAAAGAGCATGCCCAAGTGAATTTCACCCCTCCATCACTTCCAAGAAGATCATCATATCCTCTTACCTGGGGCACATGGACCTGTTGGGGAAACCCGGCCTGGACTACTGCAGAAGAATCCAGGTGGGCATGGTAGGCACCAGCTGGAATCCTGGGCACCTTTCTGCTCATTCCATGTTCCGGCTGGGCACGGCATTTCCCTGGGCTGCTTTGTACCAGCAGGGCAGTAATGTCCTGCTGGACAAGGTCCCCCAAAAGGAGGTCCAGTCTTGGAAAAGGAAAAGAGAAAGGGAAAAGGGAAAGATGACAACTTGTGCATAAGAGGCACATGGTCATGCGGACTTTGTGAAGTCAAAGTCAGCTCAGGTCTGGAGTAAGACTGACCTCTTCAGCCAACTGCTGTCAAGTGTTTGGATGCAAATTAAATAGCAAGCAAACACCATCTCTAAGAGCAACAGGTCAGAGAAAGGTAGTTGCATTTCATCGATTCAGAGGCCTTTCTAAAGTCATTGTCTCATTCCAGAATGTGTATTAACCACTCAGTCTTGCCTGTTTGCAGTACCTGCATTCTCTAAGCTTTTCCTCATGGAGCATTCATTGTATACTCATCATTCCCTGTACGCAGTTGATTGTGGGCTCTTTAGATGACATTGAGACCCTTTTGTTTTGCTTATGATTTAAAGTAATGCTTTTGGAAAGCTTTTTTAAAAAATAGAGAAAACACCATCTTATTTATAGATGTGAAAGACAGCACTTTTTCTATTTGTGCTGTTACATAGCCTCTAGGTGGCACTGTATAGCAGAGTGGTGCAACAGAAAAATAGGGAAGGAAATGTTCTTTGCATATTGCTCAGAACTCTCTTTTGAAACAAAACCAAAAGCAGATCCAGCAGATTAACAGCCTCATGTAGAAAAGCTCTCTATTATTTCCAGCTTTGTATGTAGTCTGCATTGCCCCCAGCAGATCTGAATAATCCGAATCCATTCCCTTCCAGAAAATGGTGGTTTTGAACTCATCCTCTAGTATTTGGACCAGTGTAGCTCCTAATGTCAGTGTTGACCCCTCCTTCATTTTCGTTCTTCTCTCAGACCTCTCTCACCTTGAGGGTACTGGTTGGCCAGAGCTAAAGGCTTTGCACCCTAGCCAAGATGCATGTGGACTGGCCCACCTGCATCGCTCAGCCATCACATAGATGAGAGACAGGGATGCCCCCTAAAACAACCATTGAAACTTAAACTAGTGGAAAGCATCACTGGACTTACCGGGGAGTTGCTACCAGATCCCTGAAGGCAGTAATATCCTGGTTGACAAGATCCTTCAGGCCACACCAGGCCAGGTTTGCTGCAGTACTTCCCTGCAGGGCATGGCTTACAGGTGCCTATCCCGGTGCCACCTGGGATATCCAGGTAAGTCCCCTGAATGAAACATCAGCCATGTCAATGAGCAAAGGAAACTTCAGGTACACAAAGTAGTTGTTTGGTTGTCTGGCTCCATCTAGAACTCTGACAAAGGCTTGCCACAGTCTGATTTACAACACAGACCCGTGCATGCTTCACTCTGAATTTTGAACAACCAACTTAACATAGTAAGAGAGAAACTGAGCAAGTCAGAAGGGGCCTTCCGGGCCATCTAGTCTGACCCTCAGCTCCAGCTGGCTCTGCTCATGACAAGCCTGCATGCATGGCAGATTATGCAAGCCTTTTGAATATGCCCCAGTTTTGAGTTTTGGGTGTGTGGAAGTAGCTGCCCTGTATTCTGGATCCAGCAGTGGAAGAGATCATTTAGGTTGCTTCAGCCATGGGTGTGAAGTCTGCATTTTCAAGATCTGGGAAATATTATATGAGTTCTGAAAATTCTGGCCACATATTCCTAGAGATGAGAAACTTGGATCCATGCAGTACTTCCGAGTGCTGATGAGTGTGGGTATGCCATGGCTCAGTGCGCCTCAATATTAATATTGATGTTAATATTCTTGCATGCAAAACATAGCAAGTCAGGGAGACTGATTGAAGCTCAAGCACTTCCAGCATGAGGTCCTCGCTGGCAGTCACAAATGGCACCACCAGAGAAGAGACTGATGACCTCATTAAGAGCCAGACTGAAGTTAATGTGAAATGTAATGCCAAAAGAATGCTATTTGTGATTGAAATACTAACTCCTGTGCAGTGTCGCTATGGAGAACTGTGGCTAAGCAATCAGACCGAACTGGTAAATACACGCTTTCCAGGATGGGAGATCTTGACTTAAAAGAAACGTACTGACTGTGAAATGCCATCTTTTCCTTAATTACAGCACCAAGATGCTTTTAGGCCTCTTCCACATCAGAAAATATTTGGCATGGGATTCTTTGCACACAACAATGTTAGCATGTGAACACACACAGTGAGGGCTAGTGAGATATTGTGTAGATGACACCTATAAAAAACCTGCCTCCATCTCACGAAAGCAGTTTTAATATTTGCTCCAGAAATCTGTTGGCATTTCTGAATCTTAAGAAATCAGGGTCTTGAGATTTGAGTAGGTCAACAATAGGCTGTGGCCAGGATTTACACGCAACAAACATGTATAGGAAGAGGCCTGGGGAGGTATTTAAACTCTTGTAGCTTGTATTTAGAGCAGTGGGAATAATAGGGTCATAAACAGGGAGCCAAACTGTTAGTCCACATGCATCCCATGTCAAGGGAGACACCCCTTCCTTCTTTGAATCTTCCTAGCCATAAATGTTGGTTTAGACAACTGTGACCCACAAAATTAAAACCATCTAAAATAGCCAAAGCTAATTGTTAAGATAGGGTGACATCCTAAAACAACTTATGAAACTTAAGTGACAACTATGGAGCCCACTGAATGTTTGAAAATAGGAGGATGTCATAATCTGTCAGCAATGTTATCATGGTCACTCTAAAATGAATGATGTCATGTTGATATTAGGCTGAGATCCCTTAATTTCCTATGTGTGGGGTAAGGCACCATCTTTAGTAGGCCAGCACAAACAACTAATAAAGCTATTGCCCTACCATGGTGTTTGGAATCTTTCTTGTGGGCCATCCTAGTTCTCTTAGCTTTTTGCTGATTTTCCATGGTTTCTTTAACCTGAGAAATCTGTTGTAGTACTGGAGCATCTTACCACTGGGCAAAGAAGAGGCAGAATACTCTTTGCTGGGCAGTAATGACCTTTTGGACAAGCCAAGGGTTCCACCAGGCCAGTGTGGTTACAGAACATCCCTTCTGGGCAATCAATGCAGGCAGACTGTGCTGTATTCTAGAAAATACAGAATACATATGAGAGAAAGTGAGAAAGGTCCTACCCAGGCTTCAAAGGAAAACAAAGAAGAGAAAGCTGAATATGGTGCTCCCTCCCCAAAGCTGAATGGTTCTCCAGCAGGTAAGAGAGAAAAACCTGCTCCCAGTTGTATCTTTTCTGTGGACGGATTTTGTTTTGCTCATGTTTTGGAGTGAAGAACCTGATTCGAATCTCTTGGACAAATAAGCGGAACGGAATACACAGTTATCTTTGAAATGTTGCACCTTTCATGATGTGGTCCCTAGCTTCAAAACTGCTCATGCATTGCTTCTTTCTAAGAACAAAATTCTTCTGTACTGAAGTATTGAAAAAAAGAGAAATTGAATTGAATAGTGAAGAAAAATATTTTGTGGAGGGCAAATGCATTCAAAAATGCATATTTAAGAGCACATTTGCATGCAGATTTAAACAAACAAGCATGCGAACAGTGATGTAGAAACGAGATGGAATGGGTTTATGAATGATCACATATGAAACCGGCACAGACTGGAGATAGGCTGAGCCATCCATCCCCACTTCAGTGAAATAGTCATCATCCACCACCCTGGAGACTACTCTGGAAGGAAGAGGTGCATGAATAGTCAGTGGCAGGAGTAAACTGGTGAGAAAACACAGGAAGGAGGAGAAATGGGGCTGTAAGGCAATTGCAGGATGTTTAATGGATCTGTCATCTGTTCTGAAAATGATTGATCAGTCAGTTCATTGATGATAAATACATCTGCATCTGACTACGTGCCTGGTGGAGACACTGAAGCGCGAGCTGTTGCACAACGTGGGGATAAAAAGGGCTGTTGGCCATCTTGACTGTGCTTTTTTCCTCATTCTTCCTTAGAACATTTCAGAACAGTCTCAAAAGCAGACAAGTTTACTCTGATTTTCCAGTCTTCCTGGTTAAAAGCAGCCTCTGTCTATTAATCAGTTAAAGCGTTGGTTGATTAATTTATTGATTAAACTAATTAAAGCTTGGTGATCTTAAAAGACAAACAGCAAAGACATGCACTGGGTTTTTAGGAGGCTGGTGCTCTCTCTCTTCCAACACCCCACTCCACTCCTCCCTAGTTTGAGAATAAATTGAGCAAGCAGTTTCTGCTGCATTACTTATCCATAGCCAATTTCCAAATAAATAAATAGATAGCCAGGAAGGCTCTGGACTCTTTTTACCGGCTGGAAGCTCCCTGGAGGGCAGAGCTCTGGCTGGACAGCCCCTTCTAGGGTATAGTATCCTTCCTTTGCCATCATCTGGGTGGCTGTTCTGGCAGCACCAGGACAGAAATAGCCAGGTTTGCAAGGTCCAGTGGGGATGTGCGTATTTGTCCCGTCACAGTAAAGCCTAGAATTAGAGGAGAGAAGTATCCTAATATAGGGAAACATGCTCATTCCTTCTCTGGGCATTCCTTCATCTGAAATGATGATCATAATTAAACAAGGCTCATAATTCTCCAATTCCACTTCAATTTAAAAAAAAAAACAACCTTTAGACTACAGAACAGGAGACTAAATGCTTCTCATAGCTTATGTGATTTGATCTACTCCCCTAGGAAAGCTGAACAGGGAGTTCCATGTTGGCAATATGCACCCAGAATCTGAGGGTTTCAAAGGAATGCACCTGGTGAAAAGAATCTGTGTGATGTGCATCCATGCCATTCGTGCCCCATGGGGCACATCAGATTCAACCTAGCTGTGTGCATCCAGTCTTTGTGGGTCGCTGTGTGATGCTTCGCAACAACACAACACTCTTTACAGAAGCGGAGAAGGGAACTTACCCAGGTGGACAGTCTAAACACTGATTCTGTTTTCTCAATCCACTAGCATTGCTGTAGGTTCCTGGGGGGCAGAGGATGGGCACAGGAGATCCAGGTGGGCAATAGGATCCAGGTGGGCAAATATTCCCAGTGACACCATCTGTGGGCAGCTGAGTTTGGAGAAAGGATACTTAGAGCTTGACAGAGGAAAGAAGCCAAGGTTATTCTTAATCAGGGATGCAAAACTTCAGACCTGGGGGCCAAGTCTAGTCCTCTGGGGTTGTACAGAAGGCCATCCTCCACTTCCCTGGCTCCACTCCCTTTTGACACCCACCAATTATTTGGGAATCTCCCTCCCCACACACGCATGCTTCAAAAAGGTTGAAATGCCTCTCCACTAGTGGCCATGGCTTAAAGCTGGGATAAGTTGGCATTTGTAGCTGCACCCACTTAGTCTTCAGCACCCGAGAAACACAGCTCTCTGGAGCTTCTCCAAAATGGAATTAGGCTGCTAGGTTCAAAGAGCTTTGGTACCCTTATTCCCAATCTGTGAACACCCCAGAGCACAGAGAAGTAGAACAAATGTGGACTCCTCAGGAAGGCATGGGAGAGACATAAATCCAGGGGAAATCCCTTTGAGAAAACCACTGTCCAAGAGACATGCTTACTGGTGAGACTGCTCTGCTTCTGCAGTAGAAACCCGACTCGCACCGGCCACTTGGAGTGGTTTGGCCGTGAGCAGCACAGTAAAAGCCAGCTCTGCAGGGACTGCAGTCCTGCTGCCTCGTCAGCCCTTTCCTGTTGCTGTAAGTGCCCTCCGGACAAGATTTGGGCTGGGACCTGCCAGGGGGACAGTAAGAGCCCTGAAAGCAAACAGAAGAATCCTTACATCTTGACAGAGGAAAGAATCCAAGGTTATTCTAAACCAGGGATGCAAAACTGGTTTAGCATCATGGGGACCTCCTTAAAAGCTGAAACTAAACCCCAGATTGGATACCCCACACCATTGACTTTGGTGCCTTCACATCCATCTCCATTTCTAAAACAGGAATGGTCAACATGGCAGCATGTTGCTGAAAACAATCACCAATATGCCTTTCTTCTTCCTTCACTTACCAATGGGCACACTTTGGGTTGGGTCATTGCAACGGAGTCACAGAAGAATCCAGCTGGACATGGCTTGCATGTGTCTCCTTCCTCCATAGTGGAATTATCCCAGTACGAGCCAGGCAGACAAGGAAAAGAGAAGGGGAACCCGGTTCCTGGGGGACAGGCATAGCCAGGAGGGCAATCTCCAGTCTAAGAAGAACACACACACGCATACATAAATGGACATAAGTTTATGTATGTCCATTTATGTATGTCCATTAAGTTTATGTATGTCCATTAAGCACACCATGGGCTCCATGGTGGAGATGAAGGCATCCAGCCAGGCAGCAGAATGTGGAAGGCACATTGCCTTCCTTTTTAATGCATAAGAATCCCAGAAGAGGGATGATGTGCTCAAGGCGGAGCTAGGATGGCAGTGCTCACCGGCTGCGATATTCCTGGTGGTCCATGCCCATCTCTGTAGCAATACTTGCCCAGCGGGCAAAGCAAGCACTGATCCGCTCGGCCCAGGCCCCTCTGACCACCGTATGTTCCGTTGGGGCACGGCCGAGCCTGCGAATGCTGGAGGTGAAAGGACAGAATCAGTTCCTTAAAGCCAACGACAGCCACATTTTTGCAGCACGTGAACAGCACTGAAAGCACCTCACACATTTCCTCAGGTCTGAATCACAACAGTGGTGTCCTCTTTCAACGCACCTGTCAAAGTGCACAGTAAAGCTAAGAGAGGGTCACTGTGGGTTCACGTGTTATTGCGATGTGAGCGATCAGGGTCACTGGCTTGCATACAGCTGAGCTCTGCGAGGTCACAGATTGCTTGGCCTTGCCATTCGTATCTTCCCCTCCTTAGCCCTGTATATCTGCTTACAGGTACTAATACTTCATGTATCTTAGGTAGGGTTCCGGGCTTCAGAAACTTACATATAAACAAATTTGCTAGTATTTAAAGTTACTCCAATTTGTAATACACCAATCCTCCTAAAAGCAGCTCTTTAAAGTAGATGAAATATGAGTGTAGTTAAAACTCATAAGGTCATTTGGGTTCAATAGAATGTTTCTGTGTTTGGGAACTGAGACCTAACCTCTGCCTTATACCTAAGCTCTTGGGCAAGTTACTTTTCCTTTACTTTTTGAATTGCCTTGCCTGGTGAGACAGTGGTTATATGACTGGCCATGCCACTGTGGCAACCATCTTACGAATGGGCAAGACCGCTCGGTCGTGGAGGCTTGCAGACCCTTGCTCTATGCCTCTGTGGCCCTCCTCATCCTGTGGTATCTCAGATCAGTGGCTGAGAAGTGAACAAGAATGACGGACATTAATCACAGTACTTACAATGTCGCCCTGTGGGCAATAGTAGCCCCTTGGGCAGGCATTGCCACCAACGTTGGGAGCAGCTGCTAGTCCTTCGGGGCAAAGCATCCCTGCCGGGCAGACCATCCTGAGCAGCATGGCCTCCCGGCTGGTGTTCGTGTCTGCGCAGAAGTGCCCGACAAGGCAGGGAGAGCAGGATGTGGCCCCAGGGTCCTGCAGAACAGGAGGAGGAGATTTAGCATCTCAGCCTTCTTTTAACAAGCACAGAGTTGGAAGTGTGTGCACAGAGAACCCCAACGCAACAGAGCACCTGTGGAAATAGGAAGACCTACACAATGTGGCCCAGGTCCCTTCACTATAGTAACAACAATAGTACAGAGAGCCCAGATATGGACTATTGCAGTGGCATACAGATCAAAGTAATCAATGAAACAATAAAATAAAATAATTCAGTTCAGTGGAGCTAAAAGACTTGTGGGGGGATGAGAGATCACTGAATCAAGCTCTCTTGCACACAGGCTACTGGAAATCAGAGAAAGACAGGATTCCTTCTCTTGGCAGCCTCTCAGTAACTCTCCACTCACTCCTGCCCTGTTGATGTGGAACGAGGTACTAAGAGCATCCAAGGCACCTCCCCATGGTTCAGGCTCCCAGCAGCTGTAATCCTCTTCCTCCCTCCATCAATTCCCCACTCCTCAAAGCCTTGGTTTCTGCTTGCTGGCGAGTCCCCACAACATTTTCCCAAACCCTAATCCTAACCCTAACCCTACACCCCACTGCTTGCTTCTGACTGTGCTTCCTTGCTGCGTGCCCCATCATGGCTGACCACCTGTCTTTGCCTCCTGAAGCAAATCCCCTCTTGCTTCCACACCGGATATGAGCCCCATTGGCCTTACCTGTTTAGCTCCCAACCTGACCAACCTGCATCACACGAGAGTGAAGCCCATGCTTATTTGTAATGTGGCATAAAATCAAAGATACCGATCTATGAAGGGGTGGGGGAGCGAGATCGCAAATTCACCCTTGTTAGAACCAATCAAAATGCCACAAAGTTTGCACCAACTTTGCAACTCTTCAGAACGCTTCACTATGTTGGGTGGATTGTAAACCAGACTTTGTATTTTCAGAAATTGGGTTGCTCATTACTTTTTGTCCAGAATGACAACTATAATGGGATATTGATGTTATGGACAAAAAATAAGTCTCCCTTGTTCATTGTCTGACTGTGAGAGCACCAGCAAGTAATTTTGTATTAAAAAAACTCTTATTGTAGGTACAAACTAACAACAGAGAGTGAGCCCGTCTCTATTCGGGAACAGCTGCCACACTCAACACACACAGTGAATTTATACATTAGCATTTTGTAATGATTAATAACAGGAAATGTTATAGCAGAAAACATTAAGTCACTTTTGTACATGGTTACTTTTGTGCACAGTTATCATGCACTTCAAATCTTTTGAGGGCATTTGGTGTTTGGTATTGAAACATTTGCCTTCAGGCTTATCTATACAAATTCTGACCTTCTTGACCGAGGTTTACTCTATATTTTCAACTCTGGCATATCTCTGATAGGACACCAAATATCTGACCCTTTTGTTTGATCATCAGGAAAATTTTATTTTCTTCATCAACAACATCCATCAGTGACTAACACATTAAGGACACAATCTTGTGCTTGCTTAGACAACAGAAGGCCTACAGCTCCAACATTCCCCAGCCAAGCTTTGTGTGTGTGCGTGAGAAAGAGAGGGGAGGGGGGAAAGGGAGAGAGAGAAGCTGCAATCCTAATTTTGAAATCAGGTCTAAGCTGCCAACCTCATGGCCACAATATCTGATGCAATTGTTTACACTTCTGCTATTCCTCACATTTTCTTAGCACCTAGCTTGAAGATAAGTTCTGTAGCATTTGTAGCTTTGCCGTTTTCTGGCATTTAAGTTGGACTTCCTAAAGGAACGCTCCAGCTCTGGATTTTAAATATTTGTTGTGGATTTCTATTCAGCACTAATTCCATGTCTCCAGTGATAACATATGGTCCTAAACGAGACATTGCCAAAAGTATAAAGCTACAGAAAACCAGGCTGGATGGAAACGACAGTACAAATTTGAGAGTGGTAACATTTCCATTTTGTCTGCCATCAACACGGAAATGGTGATCACCAGCACTGAACCATTATCCATCTCAAGTTAGCCACAGAAGAGCAGGGTGCAGGGTTTGCCATTTGTTTATCAAAATAACCATCCTACCCCTCTCCTCTTTTATGGCTTTAACACAACATTTTACCTTTGATGGCAAAAGGAACATTCAATTTCTCTGCAATTTGAACTCCCTCAGGAGCCAGTCTGGAGCACTAATATCTGCTTCCTTATTTTCCACCGCTTTAATCGTTTTGACAACGAGGTGGAGAAAATCATCCAAATTACATATTTCTTCAAAATGGCAAGTAGCCAGCTGGGTAGTCACCAGACCCTATTAAAATGACAGCTATTTCCATGTCAGTTGGAACGAGTCTCTAAAACTCCTATGATTTGCATTAATGATCGTTGAAGGAAGACTGTCACACAGCCAATTCTGCGGAGGGGTTGCCTGCTAAAATTGCGATTTTCAAGAAGTTTATCTACCTATTTCACTTCTATATGGGCCAATAGCTGATGCTTTCTGAGTGGGTTTACCTACACATTGCAATAGGGATTCAGAGACGGTTGGTTCCCATCTGTTCTCATGAGGCAGTACTACAAATTAAACAAACATCCTGGTACGGCTTTGGCTGAACTCAAGCATGAAGCTCGCTGTGTGATGTGGGTCTTTCTCAGGCTAACCAGCTTTACAGGGTTGCCATAAAATTAAACGTGGGGAAACAATGCATTTGGGGATGCCTAAAAAGGGTTTCAGTTAGTTTTTGATCAGGACTTGCTTTCAAGATGTGCATAATGGATGTGTACTTCTGGGGAAAATGCATTAAAATACACGTGGATTTCCATGCAGAAAAATATCATAATCTGATACAGAATGGAATTGGAATGAACTTTGTTAGGGAAAAGTGGGTTATAAATGCCATTTTAAAACTGGTGGCTACACCTGAGTCGGCAAACCTTGCATTCTTCTCTACTGCTGTGAGATGAAGTGCAGGAGAGGAGTGAGTGGTGGATTGATGAAGAGATGCTACACCTTTCTGAAACCTGCTACTTTCCACCCACATATGTCAATGCAGTAGACATTTCTTGCAAAACCAGGATTTTGTGGGGTCTACCAGGAGGGAGTTTGCAGGGGGAAATTGCAGGAAGGAAAAAGTTAAAGAAAGAATTCACATAATTTGATCCGCAGGCTGTTTTCCTCCTGTTTCTTTCTCTATGTTACTGGTAAGGCCAAAGCATGGAAGAAGAGCTGTGTGAGCCAGTGGAATTGGTACAGCCAGACTTTCAGGTGAGAATCTGATGGTACTTACTGAAAATTTGCCAGCACCACATGGGTAGGGAGTGATGGTGCCCATTTCAGGGCAGAGATAACCTCCAGGGCAGGGTATACAATCCCTGGCAGATTTTGCTCCTTGCTCTGAGCAATACGTTCCCCTGTAGAAAGGAGAAGATGGAAGGCCATTAACCATTTGACTCAGAGGAAGGAAGACAATCCATAAATACTAACTGGTTGTGTAAAGGCACACTTTTGTTGTGTTCTAGTCTTTCTGCTCTCTCCCCCCACCACCCCCATCTCAGTCTGGTTGTCCATTTTCCTTCTTTTAGACCACACTGAGCTCTGCAATTATTGTCATTTGGAAAACTGTGGGGCAGCTAGCAGCCAGGGTTCTTTAGAGGGAGGGAGATAGTGGGTATGGAGGTGAAGTTTGTATCAGTGACACACCCAAAAAGGGACCGTCTAAGAATGTAAGACCTTCAGAGCAGCAATGCAGGATCAGAAGGAGGGCCTATTTAGTCCAGCATTCCGTTCACCTAGCAATGGACAGGCTCATGACCTCCTCTTGGAGCCCCATGAAGAAGACATGAGTGGAATGGTGCCCTCTTGCCCACGTTTGGTAGCAACTGGTGTACAGAGGAACAACAACATGTCCAGTCCTGGAGGCAGCAAACAGCCATCCAGACTAGCAGCCATGGTCAGCCTTGTCTTCCATGAATGTGTCCAATTCCCCTGAAAGCCATGCAAATTGGTGGCCATCTCTTCATTTCATGGGAGCACATTTTTGATTTAACTAAGGGGCTGTATTAAGAAACCTTTCTTCTTATCTGCCCTGAGTCTCCTCCTCTTCCTCCTCATTATGATCAGATTAGTATGATTAAAGAGGGAGAAAATAGCTTCTTTATCCTTTTTCCCATGGCAGGCATAATTTTGTGCAATTTGATCGTTGGTTGTTTTACGTGAGAGGTTTAACTGACTCCTTTTCTGAAACTTTGTCCTTCGCTTCCATTCCAGGAATTAAAATGTGACCTTTAAATGTGGCTTTTCCTAGGGACTGTGTTTCTCTGCTTTTCTGGATAGTCTATTAACCAACCAAAAGGCAGTGCAGTTGTATAGGCAGAGTATGATGATTGTTTTAGTTTTGGTTTCTGTTTTGGTTCTGTTTTGTCATGATTTGGACTTAAGTATCAGACGTCCCTTGCTCTAAAAGAAAAACCATGAGGGAGATGCTGTGGAGGAGAATGAAGTCAGGAAAAGTCCCCATTCCAACGTTCCAAAGTTCACTTGTCATGGTGACCGGAACCGTAGACAATATTCCAAGTGTGGTTGGGAAAGAAATGGAGGCTTCTGATGTCGACAGGTTTATTTCCTTTTCAATCATGCTCCACATGAAACTTGCCTTTTTCACCACATCCACACACTGGTTTGACATTTCCGTGAGCTGCCACCACTGCCCAAACATTTTCTTTCTTGATTTTTCATCATTAGCTCAGATCTTACCAATGTATATATAAGGCTGGGATTTTGCTTGCCCCAACATGCATCACAGCACTGTTCCTGAACTGCTTTTGCCAAAATGGTGTTCCTTCTCCCACTTTGCAGAGAACCATTTGGCACTGTTTATAATTCATTTTTAAGTACCCTAAATCATTTGGTGCCATCAGCAAACATGACCACCCCACTGCTTTTTTTGTCTGTCTGTCTGTCTGTCTGTCTGTCTGTCTGTCTTTTTTCGATTTATATCCTGCCTTTTTTCTACAAAGGGCTCAAGGCAGCTTACATCATTCTCCTCCTCCATCTTATCCCCACAACAACATCAACCCTGTGAGGTAGGTTGGGCTGAGAGTCTGTGTCTGGCCCAAAGTTGGCTCCATGGCTGAGCGGGGACTAGAACCCAGGTCGTCTGAGTCCCAGTCCCACGCTCTTAACCACTATGCCACACTGACTCTCTATATAAGCTTCATTTTTAAGCCCAGTGAAAAGAAAAAGCATAGTCACAGTTGACCTAGAAAATTCCTAGATATGTAGCTCACCATAGCAGACTGGAACTCCAGTATAGCTTAGCAAACAGAATGATGAATCCAGTATCAGCATCCAGTATCATGGTCCATGTTATATTAGTGAAGTATGGGGCAGTGTAATCTCTCTTACTTACAGTGGGCAGAGTGCTGGTTTGGCGGTTCCTTTGGGGCAGTAGGCACCAGTGGGGCAGGCAATGCAATCTTCTACTTCATCGTTTCCAAGCCTAGTGCTATATGTTCCCTCTGGGCAAGGGAACTGAGTACTTGTCTGAGTACCTTTTGCAAGGATACAAAGGGGACAAAATTAATCCAACCCAATCAGTAAAAGAGAGAGAGAGACAAAAGAAAAAGGTATATTCTTCCCAACCTTGAATGGAATAGACTAGAATGTGATTAGCAGTTGTATCTTTGTATATATCACCTCTCTTGCATGGAAACCGAGGCAACGTGTACAGAGTTCCTAAGTGACTTTCCATTCAGAAACTGACCAGTCCCAATCCTGCTTAGATCTGGCAAGCTGGCTTTATCAAATGACCCTGTTGGAATTACACTAAACAGGGAAACCTGCCTTGTTTGGGCTAAGCAGATGTCCTGCCTGCTTCTAATTTGATGATTGGAAGCAAGTCAGATCATGTTTTCCCATAAAACTCCATCTCTAAGACAGACCACAATGTGTGTGTGTGTGTTTTAAGCCTCTAAGAAATTTGAGCAAAAAAGCCCTCTAAAACCATATGGCTCCAGCATGATTGGTACAGAGCTGTGTGGTTTTGGGTTGCTCTTTGCACAAATTTCATTAAAGGTCAAAATATGTGCAAGATGCAGTCCATTTTAGAGACAGAAGTCTGCAAGGTGGATGACATGGAATCGGAGCAAACCATTTCCCTCCACGGCATTTTCATCCCCACTGGGTTGCCTCTGCATCCCTTGCCAGCCTGGAGGCCAACAGTTCCACATTTGCTGGTCGGCATCACAGTCAGAACCTGCCACAGACTGTCAGGCTTTGCAATGCCGGAAACTTGTTTTTATTCGAGTTGGCAGACCTTTGTCACATTTTCCAACTTGATGGCTAAAATAGGCTGACTCAGGCTTTTGTCTGCTTGATTGCTTTGCTTGTTTGCTTTTCATATTCTACAGAATGGCATAAAATGTTTATGCAAAGTTGGAGCCAGTAACTTGTATTTTTAATAGCATTCATATCTGCTTCCTGGCTCTGGTTCTGCTGACAATGGCAGTGAGAAGCTTGCTTCACCAGAGGAGGGAGCCCATTACGTTGTCTTGACAAGAGGTCTTCCAAAACCTGAAGCCAGCACCTGGGGTCTTGGGCAGCTGAGCTGGGAAGCCCCCAGACTGAGATCTTGGGAGCTGCCATCACCGAGACAAGCCAATCTGGGCTAGATGCCTCAGTCAACAATATGAGTCACTAGAAGATGTCTCCTCATATTTAGACTTCCAGAAATGGCAGCACACCATATTGCCTTGCTTCTTACTCATTTGTCGTTATGGCTGTTCTTTAAAAGCAAGACATTCAGCTAGACACAACATTGCTCTGATACAGCGAGGCAGTTCTTGTGTCCTTATGGGTATATTAACTGAAGCAGCAGGCTAGAACACTGGAAGATGCTTGGAATCACAATGATTCATGACAGATAAACCCTAATTTCATTTTCATGCACATTTGAAACTCCGCGAGTGAAAAGCAGCCTCTTCAAGCTCCATGGGGTTTGGGGAATTCTGCTCTTCCTGGGCTTGGGACCTTGTAAGGGCCCTGATCTTGCCAAGTCATATCCTGATCCTAACTTCAGAGGCTGAAAGAATGCACTGGAAGAGCTCCAAGGACAAACACACTCTTGGAAAATGAGCTCTACCTGCTTGCCTCCTCCTTACCCTCTGGGCAGAAATGGCCGGCACTGCAACTTCCAGAAGGGGCCTGAGCTCCCGCCACGCAGAATCTTCCTGCTGGGCACAGCATGCATTCTTGCTCTGCTGCCAGACCTGTCCCGTTGCTCCATGTTCCAGGGGCACATCTGTACTGCATTGGGTGCTTGGTTCCTGGTGGGCAGTAGTGACCGGCCGGGCAAGGGACTGGTGGTTTCTGCTTCCCCCCAGAGCCTGTGGATGCAATGACGTGACAGTCAATGTGGAGGTTTGCCATTAGCAGGAGGATTAGCACGGCCTTTCCTTTTTTCCCACAGTTCCCCCTTTCTTCCTCTTGCAGGTTGCAACTGTATTGCCAGCCGGGTCACCATTTTGTATCCTCCACATTGCCTAAGACGGACATCATTCTGGGCTGTTCAGAAGGGAAACAGTGCCTGCCACACACAAAACTAAAAACACATGGTGGAGCATATTCATGGGAAATTCTGCAATGTGCCATTCTTTACCTTCGTGTGTGAGAAAGACCAAATTCTCAATAAAGTTCTCATAAAAATGGCTTCTGAGAAATGTTGGCCCTGCTCTGTAAGGAAAGCCACATAAAGTTCAGAAGGATAGAGGTGAAACTGAGGTCCAGAAGAAAAGCTTGTGTAAGACGGAGTGGCTGGTGGTTGACGTAGGTGGTCAGAGGAGAAAAACTAGGCAAAGCCATGTTGGGACACACATTACCACACTCTGCTGAGTTAGAAACACCCATTTGCTCTAGATCTGGCTCTTCTGAGGATCTAAACATAGGTGGTCCATGGTGCCATCAGTGGGCTTGAAATGTATTAGGAGGCGTGTCCCCCACTTGACATGCATTAGGACTAGGAGTGCATGAGGCATTTGAGTTCGTTTTGGGTCAGGATTTGGCCCAGTCCACATCTTCCAAATTGAACACGAACCTGAACATGCATTTTGAGGATGCAGAATCAGGCTCACTGTTAATCCTTTGGCATCTGGGCGGATTCTCCCTAATGTCAGGGCCGTCTTAACGCATGGGCCTGATGGGAACTTGCCCGTGGGCTCCATATTAATCTGTGCGTGTTAACCCTTGGAAAATGGGAAAACTTCCAAAATTAACAGTAGTTGTAGTTGTCGTAGGGGGCCCAGTACACTGCTTGCCTGGGGCCCATAATGCTGTTAAGACGACCCTGCCTAATGTCGTTAATTCCTGGTGGTGCCAGGCTTGGCTTCTTGAATGTTGATAAGACAACCACTTGCCCATCGCATCAACATTTACTAAATGGAGAGCTGCGGAGCAACATACCTCTTGTACAGGCAAATCTTGCTGGGCAGATTTCACACTGGGATTTATCAAAGAGGTCGGAGTGGTTGCTGAATGACCCTGGAGGACAAGCACTGCTGGGGGCATGAGGACTGGATGAACCAACAGGGCACACATATCTGAGGATGAAACAGTCATGTCATAACACAGGTCTCTTGAAACAGGATGGTGGCTCCCCCAGTGCTCAACCCTCTGTACCTTCCCACCAAAAATGGGAAGCACCTCAGCTGCTTTTCCACTGCTACCAATGTGTGGAATAACAGAGTTTTCACAGAAGCCGTTGTACCACATCGTTGGTGAATGGTAACACACTCCCCGCTCTGTGGTGCAGACACAATAAAGCATCTGCATCATTTTGTAAGGGTACAAAACTTTTACTTATTTCTTTATCCAAAATATGTTTACATAACCTCCTGAAGCAGAAGCTGTGCTTTTTGAATGCAATGCTGTCACCGTGGGACATGCAAAACTAGGGGACCGTAGCTAAAAGTACGCAGTAAATCAAGCAGCTGTTCTGAAATGACAAAGCTAATTGCATCCTCAGTTAAAGGTGGCCTGCAAGAGGAGTGGCAAGACATTAGGAAGGGAATGCCATTGTTTCGGGGCCATCACCAAACAGGCCACATCTAACCAACCAGGGTGGCCTCTTGAAAAGCAACCCCTGAGGTTTATTTCTTTGTTATATTTATATTCTGCCTTTCTCCCCTTTAAATAAACCCAAAGTGACTTACATAATTCTCCTCCCTTTCAGAACAACACCCAGTGAGGTAGGTTGGGCTGAGAGCCTGTGTCAGTCGGCTCCATGTCTTGGCAGGGACTAGAACTGAGATCACCCGAGTCCAGCCCTGCCCTCTTAACCACTACACCACACTGGCTCTCACTCTTAACCCTAATCTTTACACACAGGTGGGATTACATTTTAAGAGGCTGGGCACTTAGAATTTTCTGCCAAATGATTGTGGCTGGGCCACTAGAGCTATTCATCATAGAAAAGATGGGTCTTAACTTTAGTTCCTAGTCTTGGTGATGGTGATGTCAAATTGTTTGGCTGTGAGGCTTTAGCTTTCAAACCCTGCTTGAAGGCCTCACAAAGGTGTCTGATGGACCACACTGGGAAAATGGACCTTCTGCAGGAAGGAGTTGTTCTTATTTCTTTGTACCCTTTGTTGGGTCATTCTGGTCAGGCATCACTGGACTAACATCTTAAGTGCTAACATAACAAGGGTACCTCTCCCAGAGTGGCAACAAACACTTGACTTCTCCATGTGTCTTCTATGTGCTACCTCAGTTGCCCACTCCCATTCTCTGATTCAGGAGCACACATGTCTCCTGATTTGTATCTTTTATATCTGCAGGAGGATGCTCTTGAACTCCTGTCCTGCTTGTTAGCTTCCCATGGGCAGTTGGCCAGCCACTGGGTGAACACAATGCTGGACTAGGTGGAACATTGGCCTGATCCAGCATGGCTCTTCTTGCTTTCTTCAAATTAGGACGTAGCTCTCCTCCCCATCCTGATGAAAACTGAGATCCAGCATAGCACAGGGGTTAGCACTGGACTGGGACTTGGGTGACCTCAGTGCTAGTCCCTGCTCAGCCTTGAAGTTCACTGGGTGACCTTAGGCCAGTCATGGACTCTCCAAGTAACTCATCCCAGAGGATGCATATGAGGATAAAATGGAGATGAGGAGAAGGATCACGGAAGCCACCCGGGACTCCTTGCAGGGAAAAAGGTGGAATATAAACAAGCAAACACACAAACAAGCAAACACATTGCCCCATTCACCACACAGGGAGATAAACAGCAATGCCACATATATCCTGCTTGTCATTGGACCATAAACCAGAGCGGCTGTGCAGGAAAACAACACTGTTAAGAGGAGGGATTTTTATTGCAGACGAAGAGCTCCTGTTTCTAAAAGAGGCTTCTCCAACTTGTGTTTTCCCCATGTGTTGGACTGCAGTGCCTTCTATTCCAAACCAGCAAGACCAACAGATGGGCACTGAGTGAGTTGCAGTCCAACAGAGCAGGAGGGTACCAGGTTGGGTAAGCCTATACTCTCTTAGCCCTATTTCATTTCCATTTCCAAGTTGGGCCCTTGCAGTTCCCTAATAGATGGCAGCTTTGAGGAGAGAGGAAAAGGTGGCCGAATGGCCAAAGCTCACCCTGCTGTGCATTCTGAGTCTGGCTTGACCAAGCCCGCTTGGGTGCAGGCTCTTCCTGCAGGGCATAATCTGCAGTCTGTAGATTCATCTTGTCCCTGGAGTGGATTGTAGGTCCCGGCAGGGCATGGATTTGGGTAACTTGTTCCATTAGGGCAGAAATAGCCAGCGGGACACTTCAGGCACTGTTTAATTCCTGAATTAGGAAGCACAGGAAGAAAGAAAAGATGAGATGGGTTTCACTGATAGCAAAGAATGTACTGGCTGCTATATTTTCACAGAAGAATGTGAGTTTGCCAAGGATTTTGCTACAGTCCCTAGCCCTGGTGAATGTAAGGTGGAGGATGGCGTTTGCTGTAGGCTGGTTTTGCATCTTTGAGTCTGTAAGCACTTGGAGCATGCATTTTCAAGATGGTAATAGATCCCCAATACAAAGGAGAGTCAGGCTGATGCTCCAGTGTTGGCAGGGTGGGAGGATTCTGGGCTTTAGTCTGAGCTTTAAAGGCACTGTGTCCTGTTTCCCCAAAGAGATTCAGTGGCATGAACAGCTCCTGAAATCCCAGCCTGCAACTCAGAGTGGATACACTGCCTCATCGCCATTGATGCCACCAGCTTCCATGGCACAATGGCCTTTGCTGGGGCACAGAGTGGATGTGGCCTGCTGGGAGAACTGGAGGGCCAGATGGAGAAGCCTGGCAAGCAAGAAAGACCTACAGAGGGCAGGCTACATTCAGTGGAGCAAAGCTCAGAGAACCAAGGTTGTTTGGATGTCAGGGAGTACTTCCTGATGATTAGGACCCCTAGGGCATGGAATGGGCTTCCACAGGGGGTGGTTGAAGCCCCATCAGTGAGGGTGTTCAAGGATAGGTTGGACATGCACATCGTAGGCATGTTGAGCAGAGCTGGTTGGAGCTGGGGGTCAGACTAGATGGCCTGGGAGACCACTTTTGACTTGCTCTGCTATGTTTCTAAAATGCAGCCACTGGGCTGAGGCGCCCCAGTGCTGCCGTAGCCAATATTGGGTTAGATCATCCAGCGGTCTAACACATTGAAATGCTTTATGTGCATCAGCTTTGCACCTGGTTGGAAGGATGAATCCAGCCACTTTCCGAATCTGTTCCTCTGCTCACTTTTGTTGTGAGCATGGAAGGGGGATGTCTGTTATGGATGCGGTTAGGAAGAACATGTGCTTTGAAGTCAGCAGAGCCCTGTCAGAAACCCCGGCCTCTCCGGCTGAAACCATAGGAAACCAGGTGATCTGAAAGACCACAAGGACAGCCAGGTAAGGAGGAAGACGAGTGAGTACAGGGCAGTTTCTTGCACTTGTAAATATGACGAGGAGTCCAGAATTAGGTACCAGCAGGTGGTGCTGTTGGATCAGTTGAGCTTTAGTATGATCCATCTGGCCTTATTTGCCTTGGCTCGTCTAAAAAATCAAAAATCCTGGAAATGATTTAAAAAAGTAGTAGGGCTTTTCTTCACAGCTGATTGTATGGGAATGAACAACTTGAAACACTAAATAAATATATTGGCCTATTCATGCGCAGGCATGCAGATTTGCCCTTGACACTTTTGAAATGCGGTTGAAACCAAGAGGAGTTGTGGCCAAGTCTTTGCAGAGACAGGTCTCTGTTGCCAAAGCAGGGCCCACATTTGTATTCTGAATGGAGAACCCTGAATGGGCTTCACAGACTGGCAATAGACTCAACACAAACACTGGGATACCTCCGTGAATGACAAATATCCCAAATGTGTGGCAGGGCTTAGGAAACCTGCTCTTTGAACAATGGAGCTGCCTTGCTGTGAGTGTAAGGAGGGTGGCACCACTGAGCAAAAAGAAATAACACCTGGCTGGAGTTAATCTCACCAGCCACACATTCTTGGAATGCCTCCACCTGGCAGGCGAAGCGGCATGGAGATGCTGAAAAATCATATAAAACTTCACACTGTGACCATTTCTGGTATCTCAGAGAGAAAAGGAGCTTGGCCCAAGGACAGATCTATAGCACAGACAGGTCTCCTACTCATTTTTGCTGCCCAGGGAACTGCAGTTCTGGAACAGGGAGCAGAGAACCTGCACAGGGATTTTCCTCTCCGGCCTCTCGAACTACAAAGCCCATGATTCTGTGGGGGTAACTCTATCTCGGTGTCCCATCAGCCTTCCACAAGCTGCTGTCCCCCATATATTCCTTGTCAACCTGGGTCAATGACTAGGTTGCAGGCCAACAATATCTGAGTTGGACGGACCAAGTTGCGGAAGCTTGTGTACAACCAATAACTTTGCAGTGTAGATCTGTCCTCATGCAGTCCAGTAGGGTAGTTAAGGAATGACCGACAAAAAGAAAGATCCCCCACCCCCAACTGACCCATAGACAAAATTCAGCCCCACCAGTATTAATCTAAATAATGGTTGGGTGCTCAGCTCTGGAGCTGGCCAGAATTTGGTAGCATAGGAAGCTGCCTAGCATCAAATTCAGCTTCACCAGTCTATTTCACTCAGTGTTGATTCCACTGATTGGTAACAGCTCTCTGCAGGCTAAGGTTAGAGAAGGCTGTTTCCCATCTCCTACTACCTGTAGCATATGTCTGTTTCAAACAGAAGACATTAGGAACATAAGAAGCCCTTTACTGGTCCATGTCAGTGGATCACCAGGTCTTGTGGACACTGATTGGCAGATGTCCTCAAGAGCTTTAGGCCCTCCTGGAGATGCTAAGGATGGAAGCTTGGACCTTTTGCATGCAAACTGTGAGCCTTGCCACAGAGCTATAGCTTGATTCACATGGACTCCAACCACGAAGCTGAAGATCTCCCATGTGAACTAATGTGAGTTCCTCATTATAGGAAAGCCAGGAGCAGTTCTTTCTCCCAGACATCCTTCTGGTTTCCATGCCTGTATCAAAAAGCAGAACGAATACAAACTATTTAGCCCACCAGGCAACACTCTAAGAGTACAGAGGTCTTGCTGTGTTAGTTTTCCTGTGAGAGATCCGTATCCTGCACCATACTACATTCCCCTAGCTCAATCTTCCTCAAGCTGAAGTCTTCAAGATGTGCAGGATTACATCTCTACCAGCACCTCCACCAGCATCCTTGGGAATTGTTATCCAATGCATCTGAAGGACAACTGGTCAGGAGAGGCCATTCTAGCTTTATGGTAGTCACCTCGAAATGTTTTACTTGCAGATAGTCAGCTAGGATACTCCCTGTCCTCAGGTTTATAATCTCAAACACCTTAATGCAAGAGGAAGATGGGATGAAGTAGGAGGGGGAAAAGTAAGCAGCGCTTCCAAAGTGCTGGTGGAATAGCCCCTCTGCCTTTCCTCTTACCTTACTCTATGCAGCCTGCTAGAATGAGGATACAGGCAGGTTGGAAAAGAGGCCCATGGACTGGGAGGAGATGGGATGGTGGAAGAGGAAGACAGAAGGGAAGCAGACTAATGCTGAGCTCAAAGCAGCTCGTCAGAGGTGAGCCAGAAGGCCAGCCAGGAGATAGGAGAAAAGGAGGCCTGGAAGCACAGCAGAGCTAGGGTGACCACTCCTCTCGGTGAGGTCTCAGCCCACCCAGGAAATATTCTGTCCAGAAGGGCCCAGGACAAGGAGGAGATCCCCAGATCTCTGGGACTTTTCCCCATCTACCCTTTGCTTTTAGCCCCTTACCATTCACCTTTGCCCCATTCACTGCTAGAATGTGGGCCAGCCAAGAGCTTACCTGGAAGGAAACCTAGCTCTTGGGCTGAAAGAGATTTAGTACCACTAATTTATGTGAATGAGTTCAAATCCCATCATGGATGCCTCTGGAATTAGGTTAATTCAAGCAGGAAGCTTGGAAAAAGGCCCGGAAATCTTTCCGTCAACCTCCTCACAAAAATGCCCGTTGTTTACCATTCAGATACAAACCCAATAGTCCAAGCAGCTACTTTTTGGCAGATCAAAGTTAAAGAAAGCACCCTGTTGTACACAGATGCCGTTTGGCTTAAGGGAAAAAGAGCCACAATTCCTCCCCTCACTACTTTGCCAGGGAAATAATAATAATTAAACACAAATGACAATTAACAAAATAAATGAAGTGAGTGCAGTTCGTGATGTGCTACCATTGGATTTTGTTTTTTTAATTGCGTTTGCCCAATTACTTTTTAATTTGCAAAACTCATTCAGACTGAACAGGTTTCCCAACTCACTATAGGGCATCTTCTAAAAATTATACGGTAAGGATGATCACTAATAATCCAGAAGGCAAGTAAACAAGAATGACAAAAGAACCCGCATGCTTAAGGGAAATAAAGAACTGCGATTTGTTTAAAAGATCTGAGGAACCTGGAGTTTGTGCTACTGGAAATGAAAGCCTTTTGGAAAGTCTTTCAATACAGCTTTGCTTTTCATGTGACAAAAGCAGAACCTGTAAAAGGAAAGAGAGGACTGCCTGAGCCCATTCTGGCCATGGTGACCAAGGGTCAACTGGGACCCTGTAGTATTGTCACATTGGACAGAGTAGGGATGGCCACCCTCCGGGAGTATGTGCCCTGGGTTTCATCCCTGCAGTAATTCTTGCAGGTGGCCCATGACATTGCCAAGTTGTGACCATGTGAATGAATGGAAAGAAAAAGGTTTCTTGCAGCTTCACTGGAAAGGGAGGCGGGGACATGTCAAATGGCAAGAGATGTCCACATTTTAATCTTACATATCATATATGGAACACACTCTACAGAGAGGTTTGTCAGGCTGGATGTTGATCACTGGATGTTGTATCATTTTTATCTTATTTTATTTGTGCTTGTTGTAAACCATTCCGAGATGCCAGTAATGGGACAGTATACAAAAGCTTTTAATAAATAAATACAACAAAAATCATTTTGGAGGAATTTGTATATAATACGCATAATGTATGTGAAACTATAGATGGTGCTGTTATGCCTGAGCTCCTGAGCTTCACACTGCATCTTAATATTTAGTCATGGCGGGTCACTTTCCTTCCCAAACATAGACTGGAATCAGTTACAGAGAATGTGGGGTTTTTGCATACCAAATGCTTGATTTTAAGTCTTCCTGACTTTCGCGAACATTGAGGGCATCTGTCAGCTTGCCAACATATACGCGGAAATGAAGATCCTGGATCAAATTAGTTTCCTTCTGTGCAGAGATTCTATTTAACTTTGTATATACTGAGAAGTATAATTTTCTGCATCCCGCTTCTTTAGGTACTGGGTAATGATAATGACAAGTTATATTTACAGATACCGATTAACTGGCATTGTGCTCCACAGGTTGATCTCCAGGAAGATCGGCACTGATCAAGCGTGTGGGATACATATTCATGAAGGTGCCCCCTGCTTTAGAGGAGGCTGTTTGTGCAGTTGCTTCCATTAAATATAGGTTTATTTCACTTACGGGTATCATCCATTACGACAAATGCCGTGACAAAGGCCATCGGCCAAGCCATCCATCTCCTGTCCTAATGGACATCAATTGTAAGTAAAATAAACCTGTACGTTAATGAAATGGACTCCATCAGCTGCCTAATCTCTCTACAATAGTGTTCCTGTGGGAATCTGCTGGCATCACAGTGCGAAGAGGCATTAAAAGTTGAGAGGGAGATGGAATGGAGAGTGCACTGCCTACCTGCCTGCTTACCTGTTTCCATTCTGGTCTGGCAGCTTTCCACATGGCCTGCTGCCTCCCCATTCCTCTGCTCTGGTGGTCACACCTCTTAGCTTATAACCTGGCTTGAATGGACGGATCCGGAACTGATCCATCAGAACTGACTGATTCCATGGGTCAGCTCTTGCCCTCTATCCATGCCTAAATCTTTTGAGATTCACACTTCACCTACCTGATTACACTACAGCACTGATTGCTTATTGTTGCATTTTCAATAGATGGAAAGTGTCCCTGTTTATCTTGAACAATCAAGCTACGCCCTTTACCTGTCCTGCAGGAAAACAATTATTTTTGCAATTGAAGGAGTTTCTCATGAGGTATGTTGCAAAGTGACAGATTCAGCCTACCCATTGGACACAATGAGGTAATATTTATTTCATGAGCTACCCTTCTCCCTGTAAGGAACCCACCTAAGGGACTCACACAATCCTCTTGCTCCTCTCCATTTTGTTTTCACAAGAATCCTGTGAGGTAGGGCAGGTTGAATGACGGTGAATAGCCCAAAGTTATCTAGTGAGCCACATGGCTGAAGTGGAGACTAGAAGCTGGATCTCTGGAGTCCCAGTTCAACAGTCTGCCTGCCCTGAACCATCAGCTCTCATGGCATGCCATCGGGAGACATCTGTCTGGATAGCTAATTGGCTGTCGCAAGCTGCATTTCCTCCCTCTGACAACCACCAGCCTCAGCCTCTTTCTTTGAGAAATGCTCTTTCTTATTTCTAAGTATAAATCATTCAGACAAGTCTCTGAGCATGCACAAAGCAGTTTGTTGAACCCAATCTAGTGATTATTTATTTATACATTACATTTATAAGCCACTCCCTTAGCCCTTGAGAGCGCTCTAGGCAGTGCACTTTCCAAAACTGTCCTTATGAGCATGTTTGGGTCCCATCCCTTGGGAAGGGGTGCTTTGGAAGCGAGAATGCCTCTTTTCCACACCCCTCTCACTTCTGTTGCTACCTAGCCATGGGACCTAGCTACGGGGTGGGGTGGGGGTGGCCCTGATATATGTTTGAGGATTCCCCAGTCTCAGTGGTCCCTCCTGCTGGCTGTACTCCATGCTATTCCCAGGATCTGTCTGATCCACCACTGCATCTTCCCTTGAGCTAATCTGCCTCTTCCCTTTGTTGTATCCCAGGACCTTGAGCAACCTCCTGATCCTCAAACATTCCTCTTCTGAATCTGAACCATGGAAGAAAAAGTGGCATGACTAGCATCCCATGGGAATGGGATGTTAAAGCCCACCTGCAGGCTTGCCAAAGCCCACCTGCAGGCTTGCTCTCAACACTGACCTTAGGATTGTGTATTCTCCTAGTAGCAGGCTGCAGAAGAACCTTGAACTGCTTCTGCTTCTGCTTCATTCATTCATTCATTCATTCAATGTTTATACTTCCCAATAGCCAAGGCTCTCTAATTTAACAATAGTTAAAACTAAAGAAAATTTTAAGACATGAACGCAACAATAAAATTAGAAGGACAAAAACACAACTGCAATTGGCATTATTCAGTACAGAAGCATATCAGTGGAGTGGAAATAAAACGGGATCTATAAAAACAATGTTTAAAACTTAGATGGTTAAAATGCTAGGAAAATGGAAAAGTCTTCACCAGGCACTGAAAAGACTAGAAAGTTGGCACTAGGCATGCCTCTCTGGGGAGCTCATTCCAAAACAGGCTGCTGGGACCAAGATGGCCCTCCTCCTGGGAGCCAGAAACCTCATTTCCTTTGGAAGGGACTCCCAGGGAAGGACCCCTGAAGATCACTTCAGGTTCTGGATAAGTATACGATACGGGAGAAGGCAAACCATCAGATAACCTGACTCAAACCATTTAGGGCTTGGAAAGTTAGCACTAGCCTGGGACTTCAACGGAAGAAGATTGGCCTAATACGTTCTCATGAGCCAGTCCACATTAACAGTCTTGCTGCCCTGATCTGGATCAGTGAAGTTTCTGGACCATTTTCAAAGGGAGCCCCACACACAGTGCCTGGCAGAAGAAGATGGGATTCCTCTTGTAGAACAAGTGACAAACCTTGCAAATATCAACCTTGGATTTTCCTTCGTCCAGATCCTCTGCCTATGGCTCATCGAGCAATACAAACTGGATAAATGGGATTTTGGAGGCTTTGGGTAATAGACTGCCTTTCTCCCATTCAGAAGGAACTCATCCTGTGTTTTTACTGACATATCAATGAATTCCAGGAAACAGATAATCCAACTCTATATCTTACTTCAAAACAAAACAAAACAATAGCAGCAAACTAATAATTCTCAAAAGTCTCCATGTACAAATTTCTAGGAAATTGCGTTGGTGTCTAACTTGCTTTGCTTTATGTCAGAGGCTAGTAAATAAGCACTATAACTGTCAAGCACTGTAGAAGAGCCTAATTAGTGGTGTGATTTAGAGCTGAAATGGTCTTCCCTATTGTGCAAACCAGAGATAGTATAAAGCACAAACCTGGAAAGTACGAGGAAGAGCCATTGCCAGGCCTTGCAAAATGTTCTCTGGATTCGTAGCTTCCTGCTGGGCATGGCGCTGCAGTGAGCCCCTGAGTGCGGAAGTGACCTGCAAGACAAGACACATATCCTTGCTGTGACACAAGGTTCAGGTTTCTCCAAAAGCTCTCCTCCCAGTAAAGGCCTCAGGCCTGGATCAGCTCAGGAGATGACCATACAAGACCCCTACTTGGAAGGAGGAGATCCCCCATGGACAGACTTGTGGATAGAGAGGACATGTTGAAGAACTTTTATTCATAGGGTTGCTGTAAGTCAGAGATGGGTTGAACCAACACCACCACCACCACCACCACCACCCAAACGGTTTTCTACCTGCACGCTGAAACAGTACAAGATCAGTTAAGCATGGTACCTAGGCAAAGTTACAGTGGTTGGTCTGAGTATAAGGAGGTTGCCAACAGCTGGGAATCCAGCTGCAGGGAGAGCATAGGAAGAGAGAGCAAGCAATCAGACTCAAGTCAGAGTTTGCTCCAATGACCTTCAAAACACAACTCTTTGGGGAGATTGACCTGAAGGGCAGAGCTGGTATTGCACGTCTCCAGCAGAGTGGTTAAGAACCTGGATGTGATCCACCTCAGCTGCACCTTCTGGACAGCAAGAACTTCCATTGCACTTTTGGCAACTTGTCTGTCCTGGAGCGTGGATCCAAGAGCTTGGTGGACACAGGAGTGGCTGAATGGTGCCAGCATGGGGACAGTAATACCCCGGAAGAAAATCCAAGTAGGAGGGCTGCGACTTACTGGATCAGCATCTGGTATGCCTTATTGTAGTGCCTCCACATTCTTTAAGTGGCCAGTGAAGCTAAGGACGGGGGAGATGATGTCCACATTGATGGATTGTGGTCAGCAACTGCTAAGCATTTGTAGTGAATGGTTGGCTGGCGAAGTTAAGTGCACTCGTCCATTCTCCTTAGGTCTCTGATAACTTGTACTTTAAAAGTTCTTGTTCTTCTTTTTAGATGACCCTGAGATGCCAGATCACCATAAGACAGAAATGGTACCCATCACCCTGCCCAAAGGGCAAGAGAAGCAAAGTAAAATTAGAGGACAGAGGCCTCCTCCACTCACATTATTTCCTCATTATTCCCTGCTTAGCAATATTTCTCAAGTAGGAGGCAAAGGGGGAAGAGAAATGTCTTAGGATCAGAAGATGACAGCATTTACTCTTCTGAAGCATGGATCCCTCCAGCTTCCTTGAGCAAAGCGCTTGCAACTGCAATGTTCGAATCACAACCAGAGTTAGTGTGGAACTCAGGTCCATGCTGTGAGCAGGTGTGGCTTCCAATGGTTTGGGGGCTGAGCTGTAGGCAGTCAGGGAGTAGGGGCAGGGGAGACACAGGCCAGGGGCTGAGCCAGGCAGCAAGCAAGGGGATGCTGCTGGGGACCTCAAACAAGCAAGAGATAGGAAATGCTATTCTCGTGCAGACAAAGCCCCAGCCTGAAGTCTTCTGGATCAATGAATAGCCCTCAGTGGGTGGAAACATTGCTGCATTTCCAAAGCCTTCATTGCCTAGGGCAGGAGTAGGCGATACGTGGCTGTCCAGATACTTTGGCTCCTCACTCCCATCATCCTTTGCTCTTAACTATTTGAGATTAGACACATTTATGGAGGAAAGAGCTATTAATGATGGAGTATAAACCCTCCAGAGAGCAGACTGGCTATAGGCACAGTACAGAAATATTTTAAATAAATAAAATAAACAGAAATCATGACAAATGACAGCAAACTTACCCCTGGCAAATATCTAAATTCATCAGAAAGTAACTAATTGATTCACGAGAGCTTGGATGAGAGTTCTCTTTTGATAAGAGACCTCATTCCATGTATACACATACGCAATACCAAATTAATTTTGGGAGCTGTAGTTAGGAACTGTGCAGTGAAGCATGAGGTTATGCATAACCATGTCGTATAGCCAGTTCTGATGTATGTCTTGCATGATGTGATGTTTACTGACTGATCAACGCCTGTGTGATCAGACGCTCACTTCCTGGGCACTGGTATGTGAAAGGCAGCAGAAAATGGGAAAGCTGAGAGGTGCTCTTGCTAGTGGGTGTGCCATGGGCAGCTGAGTGCTGAACTGGATAGGACCTTGGGCTGATCTAAGCAGGGTTCCTTCATGTTCTGGCTACAGCTGATGGGAACTGGCCACCAAAAGATGTGATGGGTGACTAGTTGGCTATCACAAGCCTAGGGAGAAACGTAAACCTTTTCCTGGTCCAATCACCTCCTGATCTTCCCCACGGGGGACAGGGCCTCAGAACAAATCAGAGCTCAAGCAACAGAATATTGATCTCTAGCCAAAGCCCATAAATAGACAGACAGATTCATCACAGTCATCATAATCCTGGAATAGGCTCGTTCATTAAAAAGGACTGGCATACAAATGTTCCGTTGTATCCAGAACTGCCCTCCACATTTTGTGGGCAACAAATACAGTTATGTCCCATTTTGCCAGAAGCACTAGACGGAAATCACTGCCTTCCATGCCGATTCCCATGCCTTGCCTCTGTGCCAGGGCACATTCTCCAAACTCACACGATAAACACTCCCAGGGGAAGGCTGCCCTTGTTCATTGGGTGCTGGTGCGAGACGCTGAAAGCCAAGGAACCTAAGCCTCAATGTTATCTAATTTCCATAACAGTGAATTACAGACCACTGCTGGATGTGAACCACAGGGCTTTTCATGGAGCATCAATCATTCCATTTTGCTTTTTATCAGTCGACATCAAGGCAGCCAGAATACAGGAACACTTCATTATTTAATTAAGAGGATCCTCATTACAGACGCCAGAATCAAGTTACTCAGTACAGGGGCACAGCAGGAGGTACCTGGGTACGCTCATTAAGTACTTTGGCTTCCAGTGGAGCAATGGTCTCAATGAAGAGAGTTTGGTACTCACAGGGAGATGGCACTTTGGCCCTGAAATGTCCCCCTTCACCGCTTGATGGGTATCAGTCCACCACCCTTCTCCTTAAGGAGCTCTGCGGCACTGGAGGCTTGCCTGCTCTGTGAAGATGTGGGGGGCTTGCGAAATCCGATCTGTGTAAGTTCTGAACCAAACTGACCTCAGCAGCAGTGCTTGGACCCATGTGAGGACTGAAAGATAGGTAGCTGATCTGAAAAGGAGCATGCTAAAATATAAGCCATTTAGGGTGCAATCCAAGGGGGATGGATTTGGAGGATTATGGGTATTGCATGCAGGGTGTCTTCACCCCACTATGCCTCCCGCCCTGCAAGTCCGTCAACTGCGGCATGTTGGAACAGGAAGTGTAGAAACTGGAATGCTGTGGGGAGACACAGATCTTGGTGGCCCTAGTCTTCTCCCCTCCCTGTCCTTAGAATGTCCACCTCAGCATTTTCTCAAAGGCCATTCGTAGGGGAGGAGCCAGTGCAGGTCTTTCCATGCCAGCTGTAAAGGGGTGTCTGCGTGTGCATGTAGACTCAATCACAGACGAGATCCCCAGCTCCAAAGTCAGAGCTCTTTTCTGAGCCAAATGAGCTAGTGTCCCCTTCTGGGAATCATAGGTTCATCCTCTGCAAAATTTAAACCAGGGTACCCCAGTGAAAGTTCATTGCGAAAGCCAACAACACTATGACTACCTAAAATCATAATGACATGTTAAAACAAAATGAATGATCCAAAAAACTTCACCAAGCACTGAAAAGATAACAAAGTAGGCAACAGGTGAGCTTCTCTGGGCATCTTGCTTAAATGTTCTTCTACACCTTAGGATCAAAGCATAAGCAACTCCCCCACTCCATAAACACATGTGTATACATGTTATGCATATTTTAAAATGCATAAACGTACATATTTTATAAACAGGTATGTTTAGGACCCCATGTTTTTAAGAGGAAATGTATTTAGAAACATGTTTTTGAGAGAAATGTTTTCAATACATATTTAAATAAGGTTTGGGGGCCACATTTAAAATATAGATCTACAGATTTATGTGAAGTTGGAATATATTTATTTAAAGCAGTTATATCTCATCCTATACCTGATCAGGATCACAGGACAGCTTACATCAACCGGAATAGAAATGCCATGCTGGGTAGCATGTGGAAGGACCATAAATGAAAAAGGGAGGTGTGTAAAAGAGGCATGGACTGAAAATAGAGTGATTCCTTTCTCTCCAAATGTAGTACTCAGAACTGCTGTGAATACTACTTCTTGACTGGCTGAGGAAGAGTTTGCACAAGCATGTGGGTTGCCCCTTAATAAGTGCAAAATACAGCTGGTGCTTTGCATGGGTGTATCAGCCAACAAAGACCTGATGTTAAACAGAATTCATTTATATCGTAATGCTTTTCGGCACTGTTCTTACTTCCTGTTGCCAAGTCATTCCGTGTAGCCTAATTGCATGCAGAGAAATAAGGTGATGTCTATGCATGCATGCACTTGTTTTCAATGACCTGAATATTGATTAGGAGGAATCAGAAACTGAAACTGATGCTGTCTTACTTTGAACACATCGTGAGAAGGCAAGACTGCCTGGAAAAGATAATCATGCTGGGGACAGTTGAAGGCAGAAGAGGAGGAGGAAGAGGGCTAAATAATATCTCAGTCAATTCCATGAAGGACACTACAGTCTTGACTTTACAGCAGCCTAGAAGGGCTGTCAAAGGCTGGATATTTTGGAGGGCTCTCATTCCTAGGGCTGCTGTAAGATGGCAATGACTTGATGACACCCAACAACAACAAGATGTATCAAAATGAATGCAGTTCATTTTTGATATGGATTTAACCAATTTTCACCTTCTGGATGAAACATGGACTCAAACACAATCCACCAAGCTGGTAACCTGCATTATGGAACAAAAAAACCCACTGTCTTCAACAGCATGTTTATGTTTGCAAAATGGGCACGAAAAAAATCCAGTTTTTGTAAAAGGTACACAAACATGGTTTGATCAATGGGAGAAGAATGTCTACATTCAACGCTGCACACTTTTGAAATGAACATTTAGAAAATTGCACAAAAAGACCTATGAATTTCCATGTTAAACACCTCCAAAATATGATCAAAATCTAACATGGATAAGAGATGGAAAGAGCTTCAAAATAGAATGTGTAGAACTTTGACAAATGTCAGTTTTGCTTTCACATACTTCTTACTGTGATTCTCTACTTTTTGTTTGGGCTCTTTTGCAGGTCTTCGAATGTTCAATGCACCATTCACTGAGCTCATTGTTCAGGCCCTGTGTTCTTTCCCTCTCTGGAATTCAGGTACCTTAAGTACTGCATCCACTTCCCTGTTCATGCTTAGTAAGGTAGCCTTGGTACAGCAGAGTTTATAACAAACTATGAGAATGATTCAGCATATACAACTAGGTTCTAATCTCAGAAGCATGCTGTTGGTCTTCCCTTGCTCTTGCAGGAACCCACACAGGTGCTCTAGTGCTTGCTTGCTTTCATGCGTCTCTAAATTCACACTTTCTAATTCAGACAAGAGAGAATATCATCTAACACGGGATTAAAACAGGAATGCCCAGAAGCAGTTGGCTGACCCACATAGACATAAAGCCAAAGAAACTGAAGTTGATGCCAGAATGCTGCTCCAAAACTTTTGCATGCTGCCAATCAATCCAACTTGCCATGCAGCACATAAACTTTGCAGAATTTTTGTCTGCCTTTCCATAGGTTCAAGTGCATTGATTTGCAAAAGAGAAATAAACTGATTTTGCAGCAGATACTGAAATTTTACTGCAGACATATTCACAATATAGCAGGAAGCCCTCCTTGCCTGCGTAGCAATATATAGAAATCTCATTCACATTTGAAAAAATGACAAATGCCCTGCTTAAATGCCAGAATGCGAGTTCACTGTTTCTAACAAGTTTACACATTCGTATTTTCAAATGTGTGGTTACAGTTGGTAAATGCATGTTTTTTTTGAAAAATGCACACTTTAAAACATGCATTTTTAAAGGAACATTTCCATACTTTAATTAAAATGAGAAGAAAGCACACATTGGAGTACATGTACTGGGGGCGTTTTCCTGTTCAGAATGGTAGTTTCCCGGTCTGAACCCCTTCCACCACATGCTCACACATTAGTAAGTGTAAATGAAGCAAAATGAGTGTAAGAACAATTGGGCCTATTCTTCTTACAAAGGAGCCTTCAAGGGTAATGGAATCAGATTCCGACTCAAAAAAGGATAAAGAGTTAGATTCTACTGAAATATCAAGACTAATTGATCCAGATCAAATGCCATGAGAACGTATGGGCTACAGTGGACCTAGCATAATTAATCCAGGAGTACCACATTAGGTTAAGAGGGCCGAGCAGCTGAGCAATGTCAGATGCTCCGAGTGATCAATCTTTAAGCAGGATGATTCACCTTGATGGGTGTGGTTTGCTTATCATTAAACTGCTTTTCCCAAATGCCCAGCATTCTAACTTTACTTGTTGCTTTTGCCATTGATCCCTTTTTCAGTACAAATATTCTGCATTTGTATTTTAAAGCCAGCCTAGCTGGCCAGCTTTAACATAATCAAGGGTGCTATTTAGAAAGCCTTTGTCCTGGTCTGCTTGGAAGATGAGGGAGAACAATGAGGGTGACAAGCAATGGGACAGAAGGAAAGGAGCTCACAAATCTTGTGGTAACCCCTCCTGTGCAAGCATTTATAAATAATGTGGTTTGATTCAAGAAGCGTTTCAAATTGGGAGGATGTACAGACATTGTCAAATCCATTCTATATTTCATGAATTATCAGGTGACTTTCATTCAGTTGTCAGTTCATTGATGGAATTTGATTTTGTGCAAATGTTTTCATGAGCAAATATGCAAATTCGCAAATTCGCCCCAGATCTGCAAATTCCCCCAAACATATGCAAAAAGTTTAGCCTATGGGGAAAATTTGCATTTTTGATTGTTTGATTTTTCCTGTATTTTGCTATAGATAAATTTTCATGAAATCACAGATCTATCAGTTGATGAAATCCATACAAGTCAGGAAAAGGCAGCCTGCTGAAGCTTCTGCAAGCTCTACTTTTAAAAATTCATTGCACATTTCTTCAACACCCCAATCTTCCTGAGTGAATGTGTGTGTGTGTGTGTGTGTGTAACAAACAACCTCACAAGGGAAAGTCACATCTATTCCCTTCTGAACATCTCCCATTAGGAAGTAGTTTCTGTGGCAATTTTCACAGAAAGCTCTCCCCTTGAGCTTCTCCAATTTTTAGAGAATTAGCTGGGGGAAATAAATTTCCAGCATGAATTATTTCAGATATTTGATTCCCTTCCAAGCAAATTTTATGGGCAGAGATATTGTACACTAGGAGCAACCCTATGGTGTTGCTTGTCTTTCTCTATAATTTTCTGAGCCATTTCAGCCAATTAATCATCTCTAATAACATTGTACGCTTTCATAATCCTCAAAGGAAATTGCTCCTTTTTTTAAAACAAAGGCCTGAGTCCCCCGCTCTGCCTGTCCTCTTGTTATCCTTGGCTCGGCACTAATGTCACAGTGATGAATTCGTAACACCCCTATCATTCCCACAATGATAAGCTGGCGATATCCCGAGGATGGGATTATGGCGATTTCTCCGGAATATCAAGCAGCAGGAGGCCCATGGTGGTTAAGAGGCAGCAGCTCTTTAAATGTCTCATGGAGGACAACTGAGAATTCACTTATTTGCTGGTGCAGCACCTCTAAGCTATGAAGCTTTGCTTCTGGGTGGTTCAAAGACTTTAGCGTTGATCCAGTCAAGTTACTTTGAGTCATAGAGATGTATGACTCAAATGTATGATATCAAAGTCATCAATGCCATTCAGTCCAGCCCTTCCCATTCATGCAGGATCTTTTCCTCTCTCCACAGGTGCACCCAAACTGATATTGTGATGTCGTTATTTGTTTTCAGGCGCCAGGCGAAGACCTTTTTATTCAAACACTATTTTAATTGTTAACATTTTTTATTAGTTTTAATTTTTGGCCGGGGCGACTCAGATTATTTTTATATTTATTAATATTGAATTATTTAATATTGTATTGTTAATTTTGAATTATTATTTTTTATGTATGTGAGCTGCCCTGAGGCTTCGGCGATGGGGCGGCATAGAAATGTGCTAAATAAATAAATAAATAAATGATGAGCAGAGACAATGTCTGCTGGACCATGTCCAGAGGACTGCAGGATTTTGCAGAATCCAAGCGACAAAAGCTTGGAAAACTGCTCTGACCTCTTAGCTGCAGATCCACAGTTGGAGTCTTTTCTTCCATTTCATTCACAGCCAGTGTAGCAAAAAACACACCAGCTACTTTTAAGAGAAGCCTCAAGGGGGGCGTTTGGGGGCATTTGAGGGCAGGGAGTGAAAGAGGCCAGCACTGCCAAAATAGGATGTCTCCAGTGTTGCCTCCTTCCTCCCTGCTCCAAAACGTCTCCATTAAAAGGCTCAAATCAGCTAAGTGCTTCCCAGCCTCTGCTCCTTCCTCCCTGCACAGGATGCCCATAATCCAGCAAAATAAAGGGTTCCGATCATCCCTGTGGGATTGCACCACAAACTGCGGTTCTACAAAATTCCACTTTAGCTTCTGCTGGAGTCATGGAGGAATGCAAATAGGGACACGAAACGCCTTTGGCCCAATAGGCTTGCCTTTCAGTGTCCTTCATCTCAAAGCTATGCCAATCAGAGTTCCCAAATGCTTCAGCTTCTCAATTCCGGATTGCAAGGTGCTGTAACCAGGCCAAAACCAGAACACCAGAAGTTACTCGAAGATTATGGCATATCCTATTGGGGTGTAGTCACAGGGACACTTCCTCTAGGTCCCAACTTCTCATACACCTCCTGTTTATGCTGAGCACATGGCTCTCTGTTTTACCAGCAATGCAACCCTCGGATGATGTGGCTGTAGGCATGAGGGCACCTCCATTCATACAGAAAGCCATGGGCTTGGACAGGCGTGAGCCATTCTGAGTGGACGCCATCACAGCCTCCAAACCAAAAGGGAATTTACAGACCAGTGGGCATTAGAAGAGCAAGGCGAGGGATTCATGCCCTCCAGCATTCTGTTCACACAGTGCCCACGGATTGTTTATTGGAACAGCCAAGTAGAATACGAGCACAGCAGTGTCTCACTGCTCATGCTTCTCAGCAGCTAACATACCAGGGCATGTTACCTCCAGTGTAGGAGGTCCTATATAGCAAATATTTAAATCAGGCATTAGCAACCTCTTTTTAAACCATCTAGTGGTTAAAGAGGCAGTGTGGTAGAGAGGTTAGAATCCTGGAGTGAGAATTAGGAGCTCTCATTCCTGCTCAGACAAGCAGCTCACGGGATGACTTTGGGTTTCTTGCAGGAGGAAGAAAGACCTATTACAAATGTAATGTCATAAATAACAACAATAATGAAGATGATCTGAATTGTAGGCCATCGCCAGTGCGGCTTATGGTAGCAATTTCCATAGATTAATGATGTGTATGTGAAGTGCTTTGCTCTTGTTTTGCAGCATCTTTTTCTAAGAAGCAGGAAAAAGAGCTTATCCCCTGCCATGTTTTATTGTCTCATTTTCTTAGGGTACATGCGGAGCAAGGAGAGCCAAAGTCACTGCTGCAACACCTGCGAGACTCCCGTGCCTCAGAGCTGTAGATTGCCTTTCCCGTGGCCACTGCTTTAATCAGAATTACTTGAGCAAAGAAGGGATATTACTGCTGATGCAGGGAGCATAAGAGGCAATCCCTGTGTGTCTCATCTCAGATGGCTGGGGATGGTCCCAGAGGGTTGGCCTACCTGCAGGACAGAGCTGGCATGCTGAAGTCCCCTCCGCAGAGAAAACACCAGGGACACAGGGCACACAAGATGTGTGGCTGGGGTTGGGCTCCTGGCCACCTGGACATTGCTGGAGAGAGAAGAACAAACAAACCTTTATATACATGTGTGTTTGTGCGTATCTCCCAAATGCATCTTCACTCCAGTCCATGCATCCCCACTAAATGGACAAGATAAAAGGAGAAGTTCGGCAGCAAAGTGTGACCTTTTTAGTGGCCCATGAAAATGAGCTACTAACGTGCAAGTTTTATTGCTCATATTCCACCCCTCTCTCACTTATTTTCACCACCCCAAATAAATTAGATCCTGAGCTTCAAAGTTTGACTATTTCATTACATGCAACTGGCCTCAGGCATGCAGAAGAATTCATGCCAACTTTTAGCAGAATACTGAACCAGTTTCTTCCTTTTCCAGAAATGGTTTCCCCCTTCTTCCTATATGTGTATCTGCATTGCATCTAGGCATTAACAATACCAGGCATACCCAATAGAAACATCAGCTTTAGGATGAACTAGAATCTGTCTGGGAGGATGATCTGTCTCCTATCCACCCCTGCCCTCCAAAAAACAAATCACTCTGAAGTGTTAATTCCCTGTAATTCATCTGTTGTACTAGCCTTGCACATGTGCCTTCCCCTAGTGACAAGACAAGAAGAGGAAGAGGAAGAAGAGGAAGAGGAAGAAGAGGAGGAGAAACAAAAGATAGATATGGAACAAGAAATGGCTTTACTTTCCAAGGAGGAAAGTTGAACCTCTATACTACCTGGAGGTAAATTTACAGTAGTAATTCAGAAATTCAGAGCCCCCTTACTTCTGAGTAATTGCCATTAAAATAAATGGTATTTACTTTTGAGTGCATGTGCTGCAAGTAAAAGGAGAGACTTGCAGAAATGTCTCTGAAGGCTGGGATGTCTGAAATCAAAGCTCTGTGGAACCACCCTCAGCAGACATCACACGGCATACCGTACCCGCCTCTCCTGTCCATCAGGGCAGGCGTATCCCGTGGGACATGCCTGGCACTCCATCTCTCCCTCGGGTGAATACTGGCCAGGGACACAGCGTCTCTGCAGACCCTTCTGTGGATCACACGAGTGGCCGTCAGGGCATGCCCGGCACCCGGTCCTGCTTTCCAAGCTGATATGACCATCTGGGCAGGCCTGTCAAAGAGTTGACGAACTATTGGTAGGTGACTTCATTGAGTGGGATGGAGCCACAAGGAGCAGAGTGGGCCAAAGTTTTCAGTGTTGGACTGAGATTCATGGATATGTTCCTGATTTCACAGCTCTTGGAGGTTAAAGATTGCCTTAATTTCCCTAATGAAGGACTTTTTACTGGCAACAAAACATTTAGGTGTCTGAAATAAATTTCACTATGAAACATTTGCCTCTGTACGAAAATAAATGCCAGTATTTCTGCTTTGCCTTCTTGGCTGCTTCTTGTGACCATGAACAGAATTTCAGCAGACTTCTTGCAACTTGCAAATTGATGGGCAACTGATGAGAGATTAACTGATGATGGGAGAGTCCCACAGTGTTCACATGAGCCATTTCAACCCAAAAAGATAGACATCCGTGATGTATGCTGTCAGAAAGCTGTCAGGACACAGGTCTGGGCATGGGTGCAATTCAACAGGCAGAAGAAGAAAGCTTAAGATAGCAACCAGGTACCCATGGAAGGCCAAACCTGACTCTGAAGTGTTCATAGTCACTGACAGATCTCCAGATGGAGTCAGCCTGGAAGCTAAGAGAACATCTCTGCCCTGGAAACCCACTTTAACCAGGGCCAGCAGAGCGCATTTCTAAAACGTCTCCCTTCTAGCCACCATGAATGCCAACATAGAGGGGAACGGTCCTGTCTGGCAGTCCCCTGATTTTGTGGATTGTTTCTAAAATTAGTTTTAGCTTAAAAAAATAAACAAGAGCATGTGCAATTTTTCAATGATTTGCTGCATTTTCAGGAATGAGCTTTACAGTAGAACTAGAGAAGGTTAAACCCAGCACAGCAAAGACCAGCTTTTCAGAAAGAGCACAGATGTGTTGGAGTTGCTGGATTCCCTCCCTGCAGCCCAAATCAGTTATGAGCAGCAGCTGAAAGGGCCATTCTCTTAACTGTGAGTCTCAGAGTTGGTGAGCGATCACATGTGCTTGGGTACACAGATCACGGAAGTGGTGTGTCGCAACCTCATAGGTCTAGAATTCCAGACACATTGAGATGGGAATTAAGGACTGATTCAGGTGGGAGCCAAGGGACCAGACTCTGCATTTACAGAAATCTGCAGATGGCTGCGACAGCTCCCAGCTCCCATGGCAGCTGCAGGCATCTGTGGAGCAACACTGTCATCTCCCAAGCTGAGTTACTGCCGCTCGTTCATTTGCATTCCTGTTCACTCACCTCTTCTCAGCAGCAGTTACCTGGACATCTAATCTGGAGGATCTCTTCAAGTCCAATCCTAGCCTGTTTACCCAAGAGTCTTTCCTGTATGGCTCAGAATAAAAGCAAGAACGGATAAGGAGCACTCCTGACATAGGAGTCGCCTGTCTTCCCAAGCCATGGGAAAGTGGAATGAGCCCCTGGGGAGTCCTGGGGACCAGACTGAAACCCAAGGAAGGCCAGTGTGCCATGTTGGCCTGAGGTTTGACAGCCCCTTATGTGAGACCGTACCTCCATTCTTGGGCACATCTGGGTCTCTTCCCCCCATGCCCTTCTTTTTCTTTCAATACTTGGCAACCTGTGTTACAGTCCCTGGAGTCATCTGCCCTCTCATTTGAAGAACAACATCATGGTGTTTGGACAGCCAGGCAGAAATCATTCTAACAGGCCTCTTCTGCCTCTGCCCCCCTTCAACTCTCCTTCCCTCCCATCCTGGATTTTTTTTTTACCTGGCAGGAAGTGGCATCCACCTGAGCTGTCAGGGGATTGAATGTTCCTTCTGGACACCACCGAGGAGACAGCCGACCTCCTGGGCAGCTGCAGATCAAAGCAATTCACTTGGTCAGAGCTGAGCACTCCTGACAAATTTATCGCAACAGAAAAAATTGAATGCCTACAAGGGTGGGGGGAACTGTGTGAATTCCAAGTACTTCCAAATGTTTACTTCAGTTGTCATCCTCCCCTAAAGCTAGCACTTCTTCCAAAACTGAGGAGCAGTAGTACAAGCCTGTGTCCATCTAGACACTGCCTAGGATTACTCAGGGTCACAGAACCAATCTTGGCATCTCATACTGAGGCCAGAATTCAGAGGGTCCTTCCCATCTCAGAGCCAGCATGTGTTGGATGCATTTCTGGGGTTCTGAAGGTATTCTCAAGGGCTACGTTTGGGAACCGAACCAGGGGCTGTGCCAAGAGGACCCCTCCTGCTAGGAGGCATCTTGGGACTGCTTCAGCTTCCTTCCTTGCTGTTCCCAAGTGAAATTGGCTGCTCAGCTGTCCTGCAAAGTGGGGGGACTCCACATTCATTCTTCACCTGCCCAACCAACCTGCAGAGTTTTGAACATCCTGAATTGAGTGTTCCCCATAAGAAGGAAAACACTTTCAAAATTTGACTAGGTCAACCCTTCCTCAATGTGCACTTACTGAGTCTCTGCTCTAAACCTGGACTACAAAAAAATTTAGAGTCATAGGATCACTGGTGAATTGAATTACTCTTTGAAATATGTGCAAAGAGATGCTTTGTCTTGAACACACTGAAGTTAAAATTACATTAAACACTCAAGAACACTGGGATGGCCTAGAAAGGACACAACATGAAAATGCAAAGTTAGAAAAACAGAAGCAACCATAACACACATGCTGAAATGTCAGGTATCATTGAGGCAGACTCCCATTTTGGCTGGCATTACTCTGAAAAGTGCCATCTAAACTGACGGAGCCATGTAAATAGTGTTCCTTTCCATTTTGGTGTGTGTTGGGGAGATGGATGTCAGACCAGGTAACTCTTCCATTCAGAAATTAAAACAAAAAGAAAAACAGGACACACCCGGTCTTCAGCTCCCTTGGTTTTATATTATGCTTGTGCAAAACAGGAGTGGGGAAAGGCGCTTGCTTACAAGAATCCAGCCGGGCACTCCAGGCAGTTGCCGGACGCAAAGTGCCATCCCTCCGAGCAGTGAATGAGGCACCGGCTATTGCAGTCGATGCCTTCCTGGCTTGAGGAGAGGGTGACGGTCCCTGCAAATAAGATGGAGATAGCAGAGATGGGAACAGTGCAAACAAGGAGGAAATGGAGCGGATGGCGAAGGAAGCAAGGGCCCTTGTTTTCTGATGCAAACAGTGAACTGCTTTGTTTTGGCATCATAAGTCCCTTTGCCTTGGTGCAGAAGGACCACCATGCCATGCTCAACCAGGGGCTGTTCTCAGACCAGCTTCGGAAGCCACGGCTCATGCTGAATGCAGCAGGCAACTGAGTGCCTGCTGGTGCACCCAGCAATGCGTACGTTGCATCAGTGCTGAAATAATTGCACTGGCTACCTATCAGCGAGCAGGCCATGTTCAGGGTCGCATGAGCGCCATAGAAAGCTCTGTGCAACTTGTGACCAGGCTGTCCACAGGCCCCTTTCCCTTATGTATACCCAGCCACTCATTTAGAGTACTGGAGGAGCCCCTGCAGATCACAGAAAGTTGCTGCCTAACCAGCACAAGCGAAACCACCCCATCCTGGAAAAACTCTCCCATCGTACCTCAGGTGGCAGAAGATTCGGTAGATTTTGAAATGCATCTGAAAATGCATTAATTCATGTGGGCTGCTTCTGGCTTCTAATTACATTAATGATGCTGCTCCATCTTCATCACTCACGCATTGCTTTGTGGCATCATCATTCTTTTCAGAATAATTTTTAAAATGCTACTTTAATTGTGCTTTTAATATTTGTGTTTTAAATATGATGTTGACATTCTGTGTAAAGTGTTTAGGGGTTTTATTAGTGATACTGTATATAAAGAGATAAATAAGGTGAAACTAATGCCTTTGACCTGGAAGATGTGCCATTTGAGGACGAAGAGCAGTGATTACGTGAAAGGTAATCTGCATGTGTTCAGAAGCCCTTTATCCCAAAGCTCAGTGTTACTACTGAGGATAGATTTTGGCATTAAGCTCCCAACTACTCCTGGAGCAAATCTGATCCTGTCTAAGAGCAAGATCATCCACTGAATGGGAATGGTGATGTAGGAGATCCAATTCCCCATCCCAATAACTCCTTTCTGGCAAAATGAAGAGAATATTACAACAAGCTTCAGTGCAATGCCAGCATATTGAAAAAGGTGATGCCCTTAAAAAGATGCAAGTGCCTGACTCTAAGGTCTAGAGTACTTGACATTCGGAGGTTTCTTTCCCACATTCTGAGATCATGTCCAAGCTCGGACAAGTCGTGCTGTTTCGTTTCAATTGAATGAAGGCCTTGCCTACAGTTCCTTTGTAACCACACCTCCTGCAATGCCTTTTGGAAGAACTGACTCACTGCGTATGCATTCATTATTTACCTGTAAGGTTGAGCTACCTGCCAAACTGTGGAGATGTTTACAGCCCGGACCTTGTTGCTCTTTAGAACCTGAATTTTTCAAGTATGTAAAGGCAAAGGAAGAGTCTTGGTCTACAGGCTGCTTATTGTGTTGTTGTTAATAACAGCAACAGTATCTTCTATGGCCACAATCCCACCTATTTAGCCATTGCACTTCCATTGCACTCAATATCTGAAGCTTACTGTGCAGTTCACAGGATTTCCAACCACAAAATAAAATAAAAATGAGACACAGTACAACATTTAGAAGTGTAAAAATACCCTATAAAATAGAAGAAAAACAAAGTAAAACCTATCAGCAATTTAACATTTACCATTTAGCTTTCATGAAATCCTGTGCAAACTTAGGCGAAAATACATCCTCACAACATGGCTGGCTGGGTTTGGAGTTGCTGGAGAAGGGAAATGTTAGGTCTGAGGTTCTTAGCTGAAGTCATCCACATGGCCCACTAAAAAGCAGGCTGAGGACAACCATTAAGGACACAATCCTGTGCATGCTCACCCAGAATAAAAAGGCTCACAACTTCTGAGAGTCTACACATGTGCCCTAGAAATGCATCCTTAAGTCCTGGATCCAAAGTTATCTAACTGCACCATTCCATATGTTAATGTTGTTGTTATATTGCTTTTTAATTTTAATTTATCATTTTTGTGGTAAGCTGCCTTAGGAAATGGGTGGCTTTTAAAGAAAGAAAAGAAATGGATCGCTCTCATCCTCATCTCGGCATGTGTGTGTGAGAGAGTGGTTGCTTCCATCAAAAATTTCAGTGTGTTCTCACAATGAAGTCAAGTTTAGTCCCATGCCACAAAGCTATGGTCCTTTGTTTTGCAGTTCTTTGGTGAAAGGAAGTTGTATGTCTTCAAAAATCCAGGAAAATGTTTGACATATTTTGAAAGGTGCATTTTCACGTAAAAAATTAAATGTGGGTGACAGTCCTTCCAAAGAAAGTTCCTTTTGGCTCTAGTTTGAATTGTCAAGTACTTAGCAACGGACACCTACGTAACTAACATTTATCACCCTCTTTCTTTCTCTGCATTCCTCATGGAGAAGAAAGGTTTAAAACATGAGAGGAATACAAGCTCCTTGAAAAATGTGTGTTGAAGAGCAGGCTTGATATTTGAGTTTCTAAACACCTTTGTCTGTGTATGCACATGCGTGCACGGAGTGGGAGGGCTGGGGAAAACCTTTTTCTGCATGCAACACAGAGAGCCTTTTTAATATTGGTTATGTCATGTCTGAATGTGACTGGTCAGATTCCCGAGTTTCCTTCCAATTTCCCCTGTAGCTTCCTGTCTCTCCAACATTCTCCTCTGGAAGTCTGGGGACCCTCAGAGAGGAGAGAGCTGCAAGGGGTCAGGATGTTAGAGGGAAAAAAACCCGGAAAATTTGGATGAACCTTCAGACAAAGTGTCAGAGAAATGTTGAAGGAGAGAGAGAGAGAGAGAGAGAGAGAGAGAGAGAAGCAAAAGGTTCCCATTTGCTGTATGGAGCATCTAAATGAAAAACTTACACATAAAAGAAATTGATACACACTTACCTTCTGAAAACCAAACAAGGGCAGAGAACCAAATAAAGTGACTCCAGAGTTCAGCCATGAGACCCGTTCTCGCAATGAAATCCAAAATGAATGAAAAAACTCTCAAGCCTCTTGCTGCCCCGGCAACCAGGGTTTGCTTTGCTAGAGCCAAGGTGTAACCAAATCTCTTTCCAAAACAGCTGAAGTGAAATGCAGACTGAGTGGCAGAAACAGCCTCTAGGAGGTCACAGGGAATCTTGTGAAGAGAGCTGTGGAATTTGAAAAAGGCAAAGTAGAGGCAACAGCAAAATTCAAAACAGTTTGAACATAGCCACTGAATTCTGACAGCACTGTGTTGGTTTGGTTTAAAATTCCTGACATCATTGGTTGCCACATCTGATGAATCTATAGAAGCGACCTACACAAGACCATTGATCCTGATCACTACAAATAGGAGCTCCATGTCCAGAAGTGACTGTCTGATTAAATCATGGTAGACACAACCAAACATGGGATGGGTTGACTCCATAAAGGAAGCCACAGCCTAGAATTTAGAACAGTTCAGCAGGGGTGTCATGGATGGAACATTCTGGAAGGTTCTCAATCTGGGGTTGCCATAAATTGGAGACAGCTTGATGGCATAAAACAACAGCAACCACCACCACCACCAGGTCCTAAAGGTCCTCCTGCCATGCCCCACCTGCCTGGCTGCTGCTAGAGAGCCAAATAGGACAAGCCAAAGCAAAGGAAAACAAACTTCCTATACAGTTAACTGTGGTGTAGCAGAAAGTGACTGGGTTCACATAACATGACAACCCCATCATGCCTCATTTAGGGTAGCTTTGTAGCCACCTTGGGCTGGTGGTATCACCCACATTGGAAAGACAGAACAAGCTACTACACTCTGGCCAAGTGGCCGATGGACAAGCACTTGGGCTGGCAGCAGCAGGGGGCAAGGAGAGCCCTGATTAGTTCAGCTGAGTTCAAGAGAGTCTTTTTCATGCAATGGGGCTCAGATCCCAGCTCTGCCTTGTGGTCAGTCTTTTGAACAGGTTATGCATCCTTCACAATGCCTGCTACCTTTTTTTGGTGGCGCCCAGGAGTGTTTTTCTAATCACTAAATGTTCTTATGGCCTCAAAAGTTTGCCTACCTGCCTTAATGTAACATGTAGCCTAGCCCTGACACAAAGCTTCGGAGGTTCCTGGGCAGAGATGTCCTCATTTCCACCTCTTACATGCTGGAGTTTGCAGGGAATAAGCAACCAAAATGCCTGAATTAGAATCTCATGTAAGAACAGCAGACAAAGATGATTACCGAGCGATAAGAGCATGGTGGATCTGATCCTCACATTGTAAACATGCAAATAGCTTTATCGCAACTGCAAAGAATGTACCTGTTTTCATCTGTGAAGGGCTGGAGGATACGAAATACAGACATGTCAACACAACAGAGTTCTAAAGGGACACATTTAATCAGCAGGGAAAAGACATCTCCTTCAAGACTCTGAGATGCCACCAAAGGCCTCTGCCTCATGCCCCTTTAGCTAGCAAGATACCATCTGTTGCACTTTTATAAAGTCTTTAATTAAACTCTTCCAATACATCTCTGATGCATCTGTTTCCTTCCACTCTATAAACAATTCCTGGGAATATCTGCAATTATCTTACATTACAGACAAGAATTGCCAATTAAATCTTTATCAACACAATGTTAAAGAGAGGCAGCCAGCCAAATTCAGTGATATAGGTTTTTCCCCAGCTAGCTAGCAGTCTGAGAACACCTGTGGATTTTATTGGGTGGGAGTGTACGTTTGCCAGTCAGCCAGTATATTTTACTGATTGGATCAGTAAAACAGAGTTCTGCCAGTTAACCACTCATGGAGTTTGAAGAGCTTGTAAACTCTAGACGCTAAAATCATTTCTCCATGAAGAACCAGGTTCTGTCAAGTCTCATCCAGACCATGCCAGGTTCCACCCTGGTACTTTTAGATTCAACAGATTGCAGGTCTACTCTGCCCTAGACTATGCTGATTCCGCTAATTTATAATGGGGAACTCCTGCACAAGTAGCTCCAGTGTCAGTGGGATGGTCCATCCACTCTGGCTTTCAGCCCTTATCTCAGGGATAGGACTTAGCACCATGGATAGCTCATGAAATTTTGGACTAAAATCCAGAGTGGATACTTCACCACTGACATCAACCTCCACTGCCTGTGTCCCTTCCTTAAAGTTCCTCTTCTTGGCTCCAGCCCCTGGAACCATAAAAGATCCCACTGTCACCTCCAACTTGTCATGCAGTTGCCTCTCCCAGTTCAACCAGTATTTGTACTACTGAGGGTCAAAAAGTTTTCAAATCAGACATTGGTCACCCTATGGAAGAAAATAAAAAGGACCTTTGGAAAACTATTTGGCGCATGTTGTCCCATTGTACTTCATCTTTCCAAGTGTGAATTTCTAACAGTGAATATTGGTGGCCTTTGAAAGATCAACTCTGAGTGTCAGACAGGAAATAAAATAAACCAGTTTCTCAGAATATTTAGATTGTGGAAGGCATGGAAAACATCAGACATAAAGACCTGGAGCTAAGTATGACATTGTCACCTTTTCTATTCCAAATAGCTTTCTGTGAACACATTAGACAATGTGTTAACATGGAAAAATAACCCCTGAACTCACATTTGTTGGTTACCACACCTTTATTTCCAGATCCAAAAGTATCTGGGCACTCAGAAGTCAATGGCAGTGGACAGAATAAGCCTTGTGCACATGAGTTGTCTGTCTGATGGACAACTTGTGTGAATGGAGCTTGTTCATGCAAGTACTTTCACACAGAGACTCCAGTTCATGCTAGAGGGTTTCATATCCTTCACATATCTCAGTTTGTCAGAGACACTTTGGTTGACGATTGCCTTTATTTTTGTCTTTGTTTTGAGATGCCTTGTGGAATCTTGAGCCATGTAAGTTTCTGCAGTTATCCTCTAGGAGACGTCAACATCTTTCCCAGCTGTATGAAGAGTTAAGTCTTGGAAAATAACAACAACTGATTCCTCTAATGAAACAGGCATGGTGGCATGCATGCAAGGGCCATAGAACATCCATGTAATATGCAGCCCACTGTTTTTCATGCTAGAGGAGTTCATTCTGAACTATGGATAGTGAACACAGAACTCTTGATGCTCTCCCTGCCTGTTTTCAAGCTGAAGAACCAACCTCTTAAAATAGTACAGGACAAGCTGTTGCATAGCAAGGAGATGCAACACACAGCAGATGGAGCACCATTGTCGGCACATGGGAGCTAGTGTACTACGTTTTGGTATGAAAATAGGGGTGTTCATACCGTCTGCCTTCATATTCATCTAGGATATGTTCAAGGGCGCAGTTTCTACAAATGGCAAAGGGGAGAGGCACAAACATGAGGTCCAAGTCCTGCTCCCTTCCATCTGTTCAGTCTTCTTGCTGGGGTACAGAATGACGTCAGCTTGTTTTTCAGCTTGCAAACAGGTTATTTATTTGTTGTACTCACCCTTCTCTTTTCTCCAAATAGCTCTGGATGGCTAACAGCTGATTTCCAGGTGTGCTTTCATCCAGGCAGCCCACATAGCGTAGCTGGGTGTCCTCTTTTTACAGGTGATGGTCCTCCATTAGAAGACTACCAGAAGACTCTTCTTTTTTTTAAGGTGTACCCTCTGAAGGTTTGGAAAGTCCATGCCTGGTATAAAGAAAAAGGAACTATCAGAAGCAAGCAAGAAAACACCTTGAGGTTGTTCATCATCAATCAGCACCTGGCCAGCTGGCTAAGCAATGCACATAATTCACCTGGTCACAGTTGTGAGATGTTCTGTATTTTTACTTAAATTATAGAGGCGATTTCAAAACTGGCACTGTTGCAGCATACAAGTTAAATCAGCTCTTCTCTTCGCATGATCACTGAGCATTTTGAATTATTCTACATATGTGTTCTTGGTGAGCCTCCCCAAATCTCCATAATATAGATCAGTATTGGTTTGCAAACCAAAGCCTAAACAAGCCCTGGGAGATTCAGAAAGATAAGCCTCAAAATGGGACACAAAACCACATAAAAAGATCCTAGAGATACTTTCTAGGCCAAAAGCTGAAATTGAGATACTGAGACCATCCAAAAGGGCCTGTCCTGAATACCCAAACCTGTGATCTCTCGATGAGCCGTGGGACAGAGAGCAGAATCTCTGCTAACAATCCAGAGTGAACTAATTGAGAGCTGGTGTAGGTGGCGCAGTGGTTTAAGCCGCTGTGCTGCTGGGCTGGTTGATCTAAAGGTCGCTGGTTCAAATCTGCACACGGGGTGAGCTCCTGTGCGCCGTCCCAGCTCCTGCCAACCTTGCAGTTCGAAAGCATGCAAATGCAAGTAGATAAAAAGGTGCCACTTTGGTGGGCAGGTAACAGCGTTCCGTGCACTTCGGTGTTTAGTCATGCTGGCCACATGACCACGGAGACTGTCTGAGGACAATCGCTGGCTCCCTTGGCTAGGAAGCAGAGATGAGCACTGCCCCCTAGAGTCAGGCATGACTGGACGTAACGTCAAGGGGAAACCTTAACCTTTTAACTGGTCCAGGACCACTTAACGAGTTCTAAGCTATGGGGAGGTTTGAACCCAGCACTTCCTGGTGCATAGCTCAGCCATTTGCTACACCACTTTAACTTACAATGTAACATGTAGCCATTAAGAAAGGGGGAGTCTTTATTCTCCCAAACACCTTTTTCTTGTCAATTCTTGTCCTGTTTCATTATTATTACTCAGGTAGTGGCATTTGAAATGGAGTGTTTTAAACACTGCACACCTTTAAACACAAAGCATGGCCCCTTTGGCACAGCCAATGACCTCTCCACCCCCATTCTGGGGAGCGAAAGGCAATCCATGCTTGCCAATCCTCTTTGATGCACGCCGGAAATAATTTGCATCTTTCATGTCAGTCTGAGATTGGTGCCATACCCTGTAATTCTAGCTTTCCAAAGAGATGTTAACACCTCAGGAAGAAGGCAGCTCTGACAAGATAATGACACCTCCCCAACGACGATGCATCAGACAGATTTGGGGAGAGGCACAAGAGTGCGGAAGCTATTTTAGTCCCGTTTTCCCACTGGAACAAGCCTCGTGTTTGTGACAAAGATGGCGGGGTACGCCTAAGGCGATCGAAGGCAGCACCTTGACCTCTCATGTCCATGCATGGAAAGGGCATGCTGGCCCACCCACATGGCCACACTCAGCCTCCGCTCCAGCAAAAGGCAGCCCACAGTCCTCTGTACCCCCATCGCTACATTCCCACAATATATTTTATTTATTAATTAAAAGCTTTTGTATGCCATCCTATTATACAAGACCTCAGGGCGGCTTATAATATTTAAAAAGACAATTAAAACAACAGTTTCAATAAATAAAACAAAGCAAAACAATACATCACAAAACAAACAGAGCGACTAAACTTAAAAACTATGAAAGTTTAAAATACTGTTTAAATAAAAAGGTTTTGTCCTGGTGTCAAAAAGAGTATAAACTTGGCGCCAGACGTAACTCTCTGGGGAGTACATTCCAGAGTCTGGGCGCCACAGCAGAGAAGGCCCTACACTGAGCTGATGGCCTTCTTACCTCTCTTAGAGAGGGTTCCCAGAGTAGAGCTTCTCCCATAGATCTTAAGAGAGAAGGGGCATGAGGGCATCTTGCTCCCTTCCGCATGAGCAGCGATTGCTAAACGTAATAGAAGACCTCCCAGTTCATGCAAATGCCATGTGGGCATGCTCATTCTCACCCTGAAGAATGAAATACACTTATACTAGCAGTTTGGGAGTGAGCTGGATTACTTCTTTGGACTGTGAGAATATGACCTTGGAGCCGCCCTCCCCCTTTTTTTTTTTTTTGCTAAGGTTTACGGATAGCATGCAGGCAGGATCAGCGTGCGATGGACTGTGAGGGCAGCCATGCTCAGTTCCAGACATGCTCTCCCAAGCAGGGAGAATTTCCTGCAGGTGCTACGTTCACCCAAGATCCGTTCCCTTTAGAAGCAGTCCCTGGAGGCTTCCCGTCTATTTATAACCTTTGCATTTATTTCCAAATATGCAGGTTGAGCATAGGTGAAGCCACAGTTTAAACACTTCAACAGATAACCTACATCAGCTGCTCAAAAATCTGATTTTTGGGTAGAACGGCAGCACTCAAGAAGTGTCACACAGATGCAGGTATTTTGTGAGCAGAGCCAGCTGGAGCCAGGGGTCAGACTAGATGGCCCAGGAGACCCTTTCTGACTCACTCTGTTTCAATGTTTCTACGTTTCCCATTTATTTATTTATTTATTTATTTATTTCCAAATTTATGCTCAAAAGCCCAACAGGACTCTCTAAGTGGCTAACAATATCAGTATACAGCATACAGAACAAGTAAAGGGAGGATTGCGAGAAAATCTGTTGGAGCCACATGAGCACTTGTAATCAGGTTTTAATTTCAGATTTTCTAAATTTGTGAAAGGGAATGGCTTTTGTCTTTGTCTACTAAGACTTCAACAATTTAAGCAACACTTTGTTGACACTTAAACAACAATTTGTTTATGTAACAATTTGTTGCTTAAATGATTTCAGCAGCAGAATTGATAGGAAAAATTGAATTCTGATGAAAATGCCGCAGCTTAGGCAGTGCTGTGTGTGCGTGTGTGTGTGTGTGTGTGATATATATATATATATATATATGTCAGAATTTCTGAATCAGAGTTAGCAGTCCTTGTGAAGTGGAAATCCCTCATGGAAACCAGCTTGAATGCATTAATATTTCCATTTTGCCTTAACAGATTTTAACACTCCTTTTAAGGTAGCTACCTTCACAAGACTTGCAACCTCAGATAGATCATCACATGCTGAAAATACAATATTGCACAAACCTAGAAATATAACATTATTCTAGAAAAATGTGGTTAATAGTCTTACTATTACTCCCAGCATGGACAGATCATACGGTCTTGCAGAAAGTCTCCTCTGGGGTGAATCAAAGGAAAGTCCATTGTGGATGAAGCAAGGAATTAGCAGGTGAGTCATCCACATTTCTCAGGTGCTCATGAAGACATGAAAAGCCATGTAGTCGGGGAGCCTTGCTTGGAATTACTGTTGGGGGGGTCTCACTGAGGTGATTGCACTGGAAAGTCTGTGAATTGGAACACACACATCTGCAGAAGAACCTAGAGACATGTGGGCTAGCACAAAGAATTCACATCAACAGGATGCTGTTGGAATTCATTATTGAATGCCGGAAGAGCGCAAGGTGAAGAAACCAGGACAAAACAACAAAAGTCAAGGAAAATCAACAGCAAGAGATAATAGAAATCAGACTTCATTGTGGATTCTTGAGGCTGGAAGAATTTGCTGAGAGTGGAATACGTCGCATAGCACCATCATATATAGCTCTTGTTTTGATGGAAAACCTCTGAATGGTTGTAGACAGTTTAAGTCTATGGAATGGGAGCCTGCTTGATTGGATTGATGGTCCTGGGGCAAAAAGGTTGTTCAAACGCAGTGCTTTTTTTGTAAAAAAAAAAAAAAAAAAATGCCGGAACTCATGTTTTGGGGTCACACTTTTACACTAAAAAAGATTTTCAATTCACCAACTTTTTTTGAAATAATGAACTTATTTACCTTTTGCACGTAGCCAGTCACTCTACACACACATAAACATAATGGTCGCCGCCGGCAGTAAGCACTCAGCGCGCGACCACACAACCGATCCCAAGCCGAGCAGCATCCCAAGCTGAGCAGCGCCCTCACAATCAGCGCTGACACACACGCAGCCTGCAGGCACTATGTTAATGCTTTTTGCCACCGATCTGCTACGCCCAACAAGGTGATTCACAATCACTTGGAAAAATCCATCAAAAAAAGGTGCCGAAACACCATTCCAGTGCATTCTATGACAAAAAAAAAGCCCTTTTCAAACATCACATTAACCCTGCAAGGCAGACTGTCAGCACCCCAAGCCAGGGGATTCTCAAGCCGTACAGAGCACCCCAAAGGCTCAAGCAGCACCCTCCATCTCATTGTCCTTGACCCAAAACCTCAAACAATAGCCGTGACTAAGAGGAAAACTCTGCACTTTCAGCTCACATGGGCTGGTATTGCAGGTAGTTTTGGCCTCACCCCTACTGACTTCGGTCCCACTCTCACTGGAAGAGCTTCTCTGAAATCAAACTTGGCTTTTGGCTAAAGGAGGTTCTCAGCCTAGCATTAGACCCTGTCCTGTGGAACTTCTTTCACATTTAATGTAAGGGTAATAAGACTACAGCGGGAAAGCAGGGAAAGGGTGCCCCATAAATTATAGGAATTTTTCACTTATTTTAGTCAGAGGCAAAAGGCTTGGGTCAAAGGCTCTCAGGAAAGAGCTTGATGTGATGCTTGAAACAAACCATTGTTCTGGGAACCAGTTCCAAGCATAAAGCCATAGTGAAAATAAGACTAAGCCCATGGGGTGACCTCTTGGGACAAGGTGGGCACCAGAAACCCTCTTTTCCTTCCACAGGTAGCATCTAACCACGTTTCATGCAGCACTACTCTCAGGCTGTTTGTATTTTAAGGGAGCCCTGATCTAGGGCCAGGATGCATACATGTCTTTGTATTCTTCGAAACTCCTTTTCTCTATCACTCCTAGCTGGAGCTCTCTGGCCAGTTCACAGCAATCAAAACCATAAAATGCAACATAAAATGCAGTGTAAAAGTTTAAAATCACAGCACTGAAATAAAAATTAAGAAAACCTGTGCGTGAGAGATAGAGAGATAGACACTGCAGCATAGTGTCTTTGGTAAAGGATAAGAATGCACTTATTAAAATCACAGGATCATAGAAGAGTAGAGTTGGATGGGGCCAGAAGGCCATCAGGTCCAAGCCTGCTTAGTGTAGGACTCCAAAGTAAAACATCCCTCTCAAACATCCCTTCATGGATGGCTGTCCATGAAGTTACATCTAAGCTCAGCATCTGTTCATGTGCTTGAAGGGCTGTGATCCTAAGCGTGCTTACAAGGAAGTAAGTGCCAGTGAAGAACACTTTGTGACTAATTCCTGAGTAAAAATGCATAGGGTTGTACTACATAGCTGCATTGCTAAGCACATCCAGCAGGGAATAAGCCACTGAATTTAGTGGGACTTACTTATGAAATGTTATCAACATGTGTAGGGCTGAGCTGGAAGAAATAGCAGAATGCATGTATATGGTTCAGCAGAAAATCTAAAGTCCTGGAGAGACTCAGAGACTTTGTCCACTATTTACTGGCACAGGGAGATTCCTTTCCTCATCCTATTTAGTTTCTATTTAGTAATGGAGTAATAAACCCTGCTGTATATAGGGGATTTATAATGGAAAATGTTGCCAGAGCCTTAACTAGTGCATTTTGGACAGCACCCTTCAATAAAAACCTGTTTCAGACTGAATTATTCATAGCTAAATGGACAGAACTCTCTCAACAACAAGGTTAGGCCAATAAAATATATGTATTCTATTCTCCAGCCTGAGGGGATTATATGTTTTCTTTGAGTGCTCTGAACCTTGATGGCCAAGCTGGTGAGCATATTAGAAGGGGGGAATGTTGCATGCAATCCTATTTGCACTGTAAATGGGCAACATTCTCTTGCCAACAAGGGCAAACATTTCAAAGTGTGTGACCCATCACAGGAGGGTCTGGGAGAGGCAGGAAAGCTGGGGCCAACGTTCCGAATTGTTGCAGCCCCAGGGATGCTGCTGATGCAAGAGAGAAGGGATTGCAGAAGGGATGCTACTGTTGTCGCCTAGCAGAAATTTCAGTAGAAGTAGCAAGGAGATAGCAGTGAATACAGGCCATGAGCTGCCTGTTCCCCACATAAGCTGTAGGGAGGATTAAGAGGGCTAGGCTGGACAATCTTGAAAGCTGCTGTTGCAAAGACATGTCAGTTATATATGAAAATGCTCTCTCTCTCTCTCTCTCTCTTTCTCTGACTCATCATAGAAAACAGATTGATTTCAGAAGATGATTCATCAATCATCCAGACAGTAGTAGATCGGAATGCCAGTTATCCACATTCCAAATTTAAAAAAAAACTGCATGAATATAATTTTTTTTAAGTCTGCACAGGGCACAAGAGTGGCAGCTGGATGGAAATGCATTTTCTACCTTTTCGGTGATGTGTCGCCCAGCAGCAGAAGAGAAACAATGGAGAGTGAGCACATGTGGCCATCCACCCACTGGTCTGGTCAGAGGTATTTGCATTTGTCGCAGGATCTGTCCTAGCAACTCCAAATAAAGAGTTCTCAAGGACCCCAGAGAGCCTGCAGGCTTTGAGGAGAGCACACTGGACTCAGTGAGTCAAGTCTTCTCCACTTTTGTGTGGGTGTTCTTCACAAGAGTGAGCACATGTGGCCATCCTATCTCTCTTGATCTTCTCTTATCCAGGCTACCTAGCTCTTTCAACTATTTTTCATAGAATGCTGTGTCCAGAACCTGCATCAACTGGGTCACCCTACAATTTTGGTAGTCCAGGACTTAATTTTGATTGCATGATTCATAGGCACAATTTATTGCTGTCTTACAAAAGAATGAGCAGCAGTGAGTGATCCAAGCGCACACTGTTTATTGAATGGGGCTTATATTGAACATTTGAACAGCAACTGCATGTTTCAGTAGTTGAGTGGATAGTTGCACAATTGACATGTGTCCTGTCCTGACCTAGATATCAGGAAAAGTTCCCTCACTGTCAGAGCAATATGATGGTGGAACCAGTTGCCTAGAGAGGTGGAGGGCTGTTCCACACTAGAGACATTCAAAAAGAAACTGGACAGCCATTTAAGTCGGATGGTGTGAATTGGTGCCTGCAAGAACAGAGGGTTGGACCTGATGGCCTTCTTGGGCCCTTCCGCATCTACTATTCTCTGATTCTATGACCTTGGAACCCCCTTCCACACATGGAACCCAAAACAGAAGCTGCCCCTAAATCCAGGCAAAGGAGTCAGCTCACACACATACACTGAAAGCCAGCAAGGGATGAGTGGCAAGGTGACCACATACATATCCTTAACCAGACCTTTCAGTAGAAGGTAGCTCCTTAGATTCTGTTACAGGCAGTGATGCTGCCAAATTTTGCGAACAGCTGCCTGGCTAGCTGAAACTCATCCATTCATAATGCTTGCTTTTGCTGTGAGCCTGGATCGATGGATTATAAATTTATTATTAAGTTTGGATCTGATTGTGAGCTTTGAAGCATAAACAATAAACTAGTACATAGATCCCCACTCAATCTTCAGTCATCCTGCCACCTAAACAATGCCAAGGTATACTTGAAGAAGTCTCTGCAGCCAATTTCTCCAATACTGTGGGTGCTGCAGCTTTGGCTCCAAGGAGGAGGAAAACACAGCAGGTCAATTTTCATTCTGGTAACCAGCAAATGGCAAGTAAATATCACAACAGAGCATAAGAAAAGCCATGGTGGATCAAACTGATGGTCTAGCACTTTGTTCACACAGTGGTAAACCAACTGCCAATGGGATTGTTCACGTGGGAAGCGTACAGGAGTTCCACCTACCCAAGCTCCTCAGCAACTGGTGCACGGAGGCATGGCACCTCTGCTAATGGAGGTATCACATACCCAGCAAGACTAGTAGCCCATGAAACATCAACTCAGGGACCCACCACATGGAAACAAGCAGATGAGGTATGCAATCTAACTGTACTATAACCTTCCCAGCTACAGTTCCAGGATACACCTTGATAAGAACCATACCAAAAAAACCAAACCAACCAACCCTTATGCACACAAAATTATCTTTCATATTAAAAGAATATTCTCATCCAAGCACACCTGAGTAAGAAGAGCCATACTAGACCAGAACAAGGATCCATGTGGTCCAAACTGCTATCCAAAGGATGCTCACAAATAGAGCATGTGTACAACAGCTCTCAACAGATCCATGTTCCCCAGTCACAGCACTCATCAGATCCATGATCCCCAGCCACAGGGGTACTTAGACATACAGCCTGGAGTCTTTCTCAAAGAAAGACTTTTTGTTTTTTGTTCAAAGATAGGCTGGACATGCACATGGTGGGCATGTCATGAGCGGAGCCGGCTGGTGCCGGAGGTCAGACTAGATGGCCCAGGAGGCCCCTTCTGACTCGCTCTGTTTCTATGTTTCTATGTTTCTATGTTTCTCCCCAGTGCATGGGGAGGGCGCTCTGAGGCAATGCAAAGACACACAGAGCCTCATTCCCCCTCTCCCTACCTCTTGGAACACCCAGCTGGAGCTGTGCTCCTTGAACATGCAGGCAGGTATCTCTCTGGAGGCAGCCCTGCCTATCCATGAAGCTATTGGACAGAGTTTGCACAAAAGTTGCAGAGCTGTTTTTCGAGCAGGCTGAGCAGCTCTCCTTTGGGGTCAGATCCTTTGTTCGATGCCTTGACCATCGAGCTGGTAGTGGCAATGACCAGCTCCTTAAAGGGCAGGCTGCGGCATGGAATCAACAGGCCTTCATCTGCTGGGTGCTAGTGAGTGCATGGGTGGAGCACCATGAGAAGAAGGGAGATAAGAAGCCAGGCTTAAAATACACCATCAAACAGAAGATTTATCAAAAGTCCCCAGCGCTGCATCCAAAGGGCTGCATGCAGCCCCTCTTAGGTGCTTGGTAATGATTCCTCCATCCCTTCATTCTAAATCACCAATAAATTAGAAGCTCCTAATATCTGAATCTGAGGATCCCATTAAAGTGATGTACAACCCTGTCACAGGCTCTGTTAGTCCCAGGACAGAACCAATGAAATGGATATGTCCATCCAGGCAGGAAGCAAAACTTAAGGCCAGCCCGAGCCCATCAGAAATGTACTTGAAAGGTGGGGAGTATTTTATGTGTGCATGTGCACACACACACACACACAATGCAGCATGAAATACAACTTCCCCTATGCATTGCCCAGGTGCGGCACATAATGTCGCAACAGGATTTATTTGCAAGAGATACCCACAGCCGTGTCATTACTCAGCCAGGTTCTTTCCTCTACGTTAGATCCTTCTATCTTGTATGTAAAAGTTGTAACTACTCCATACACTTCTCGGTGGTTTGATTCATGGACTGTCTCTGTTGCTGCCCTTGCTCACTCCTCCCAGTGGCCCAATAGAAGGAAAGAGTGATTTTCTGGATGGAAAAAGGGAATATACTTTTAAACTCTGTTGTCTGGTGTTTGCGTTTGTTTTTTGCAAGCCATCCAGAGACTTTTAGTATTGGGACGGCATATAAAAACTTTAGATAGATAGATAGATAGATAGAGTGGAACAAGATGAAGGGAACGAAGAAGAGGTGGCTTCCTGGAGAAGGCATCAAAAGCCTCCATTATCCCTAGCCAGGCAGCCAACATCTTTCAAGGTAGCCAACAATTACTAAAACATGTAAGGAAATCTGTAAGACTTAAAAAGCGGATCCTGGACCAAATCAAGCCAGGACTTTCTAGGAAACAGAAGTGAGGAAATGGAAGTTGCTGTTCTTTGGGCACATCATGAGAAGGCAAGTCTCACAGGAGAGGACAATCATGCCAGGGAAAGCTGAAGGCAGGAGAAACGGAAGGCCAAGTATGTGATGACTCCATTGCATCAAAGAAGCCACAGCCTGGGGTTTAGCAGAACTGAACAGGGCTGTCAAGGTGGGACATTCTGGAGGGCAGCCATTGCCATAAGTCAGAGATGCCTTGAGGGCATCTAACAGCAGCAACAACCCTAATCAACAGCAGTTAAATCCCTTGTCCACTGAGGCGGCATGCAGAAGGGGAGTATTTGGATGATCACTCCCTCCATCTGCCCTATCAAGGCTAGTTCCAGGCCCCTGAACTCACACGGGGACCCCGGTTGTCCCAGCCCTATCCCTGCCTCATGAGGATAACTCCTGCTCAACTGGGCAGAATGCTGAAATTCATCTCTGAGACTGCTCTCGTTAATCCCTTATCCTGTCCGCCCAAATTAGGGAAGCCCGATATGTGTGAAGAATGTGTGAGGAATCTGCTTTTGGATCCCCATGCAGCGCATCGGCCCGGTCTGGCCCTTCGGATTCTGGCCCATCTCCCCATTGCTGGTACTGACTCTCCCTGATGCAAGTTCAACCCAGCCTCTCAACTGCTGCTTTTACAGCAGACTGCAATTTGTGTCTTTGGAAAAGATAGATTAATTTTCCTAGGATACTGCTGCAATTTCTGTACATATGGCTCTATTTAGGATGAGTGTGGCTGCAATTTGCACAAATTACGGTCATGTTTTTGCCCAAACTGTGGCTATATTTTATGCAAATTGTGAACATTTCAGCCATAGCTTTTGCTAATTTCCCTTCTGAAAGAGAAAAAAATTATAAATCTTATCCTACTTCCTCATCACAAGAGTAGGCCTGCTGTTGGCTCTCAGGTCCATGCATTGTACTAAGGTCCACAAGAATACATATCAGAACATGAAAAGAATAGCCTATTGTTCGGCCTTGAGTACAAACACTACACATGTTGCATAGTTTTCTGCTTTCTGCTGGCATCCCACATTTTGCAGATCCAGGTCAGGAACCAGCGTTACTTTGGCCAGTGTTATCACGTACATCTTTAATTCCCAACGGCTGCAGTCTGAGACGTGCTGATTTACATCTAACCAGTTCAATTCTACTTGGAAGACCACTTTGGGCAGGTGGACATATGCTTCCAACAGCTGGTTCCTGAATCACTTGCTACATCTGTTTAGACTCTCCACAGTCTTATAAACATTTTAAAAGAGGGAAAGGATGTGATCTTTTAAGAAATAAAAACCACTTGGTAGCTTCAAATTCTGGTGACTTTTTTCACTTAAAGAGCAACTTGCCTCCTTCATCTGACTTTGTGTCTCCTTAGATGGCAGGTGTGGTTCCAAACCGAGAAACAAACTGTCAAATACTTTAGTGCAGCTTATCGATCTTGCAATGAATAAGTGCTGTTATTGAAGGTTTTTTAATGGCTGCGTGCGGATTTTGTTTCTTTAAGTTTTTT
>JAIXND010000621.1:5911194-6043375 GCA_023646645.1 Varanus salvator macromaculatus
TTTTTTCTGTCTATGACTCACGGATCTAAGAAACGGCTGTACTCCTCCTCTTCGTGTTTCCCCCCTCAATCCTACTGCTTCAATTTTTCCCTGGCCAGGTTCCTACAAAACAAAGGACTTGCGTTCTTGCTAGGGAGAAAACAGTTATCCAGAATTTGTTACACCTTCTGCTATAAATGTTCAGAGCAGTTGAAATATTCCTAATGTGTTTTTGACTTTCTAATGTTTGTCATTCAGACTTTGAAAGTTGGAATTTCAACTTCATAAACTGAATTTTCATTTTTGATGCTGAACTTCCACCTCCAAATTTGTGGTCTTGAGATCTTTTAGTATTTCTTGCTTATTGGAGCAAGCAATGACTATGGCATCTCAGCAGCTGTTAGCTGTAAAATAATACCATTGCATGTCCATAATCGTTGCCAGATATGAAAAAAACTTGATGCATGCAGTTATCAGCTGCTGCTGTTGTCAGATATCAAGATCGGTGCAATGTGTGACATGCAGATCAAAAAGCTAAGACAACTTGCAGCAAACATTTGGGTCCTAAGAGAATGTCTGGAGAATATTTTTAAATCCATATATGCAGACATATTTTTTAAAGCCAATTTCTGGAAACAAATACATTTTTAACTCTATAGAACTGCAATTGGAAGAGGCCATTCTCTTGACAACTTCTAATTTGTTTTATTTATGGAGTGCATCTTTGTCACAGTTCAAGTTAATTATGTTTTGTTTGTTTTATTATCAAAGCTGGGGTTACAAACTGGCCGACAAAGGGGTTTTTTTTTTAATCTTCTTCTTGTTTGGTCTAGTGTGAAATTGTTTTCAGGTAGTGATTACTCTGCCCCAGCTTTTCTACCCATTGCTGGATCTTTCACAATGTTTGGGGGAAATGCTCTATTAAGTGGTAACTCCCAGCATTTCTTATCGAAACAGCAATTAATAGCTTTTCTTCATTCCAGCCTGTGTGATAGGAGAAGAGCATATTGCTTCCACTATCTCTTGCACCTGTTCATATCTTCTTCATTTACTTCTTTATTTGTGGGTTACACTTATGCTTATCTGAAACAAGATGGATAACAAGACAAGACTAGGCACTGCCTTGGTGGCCGGGCAGCTAGCTAGGAGGCAGGTTGGTGGTTTAACAGATCCTGGAAGGTTTTCCAGGTTGCCTGTGTAAGTACTGATCTAGACCAACCTATAGATCACCCAGACCATGGTAGCTGGAACCAGGCATGCAGACTACAAAGAGGGAAAGAGACAACTCAATTTTATCTGACAACACATTAACTACAAGTATCTCACCCTCAGAAGAGCACAAAAATTGGCTTGAAACTCAACATTAAGAAAATTAAGATCATGGCATCCAGTCCTATCACTTCCTGGAAAATAGATGGGGAAGAACTGGAGGTAGTGACAGATTTTATTTTCTTGGGTTCCAAGTTCACCACAGATGGTGACTGCAGCCAAGAAATTAAAAGAAGCTTGCTCCTTGGGAGGAGAGCTATGGCAAATCTAGACAGCATACTAAAAAGCAAGGACATCACCCAGCCAACAAAAGTTTGTATGACTGTGAAAGTTGGACCATAAGGAAGACTGAGCACCAAAGAACTGAGGTCTTTGAACTGTGGTGCTGGAGAAGACTACTGGGAGCCCCTTGGACTGAAAAGAGATCAAATCAGTCAATCCTAAAGGAAATCAACCCTGACTGCTCTTTAGAAGGCCATATACTGAAGATGAAACTAAAATACTTTGGCCACCTAATGAGAAGGACTCACTGGAGGAGCCCCTGATGCTGGGAACGATTTATGGCAAAAGGAGAAGGCGATGGCAGAGGATGAGGTGGCCGGATGGGGCACTGGGGCAGTGCGTGTGGGCTTGAGTGGACTCCGGGAGATGGTGGAAGACAGGAGCGCCAGAAGGAATGTTGTCCATGGGGTCACGATGGGTCAGGCATGACTTTGCAATTAAACAACAAATCTCACCCTCAAGCTTCCGCTGTCATAAATCTTGCATTCCAGAGTTGCTCACACATTGGGCCATTTTGGCTCTACTTGTTTCCCTCCTCATCTGATATGTGGGACCATGTGTGTGTGTGTGTGTGTGTGATAGATGTGAAATGCCCCCATGTAATGCAACCATGTTGGCAACTCAGTCATGGACAATGCAATCCCCAAAATGGAGGCAGAGCACTGTTGCAGCAAAAGCCTGAGAAAGCAGCCACAGGAGGAGGGGAACACAGATAACGAAAGCCTTTGCTAGCATGAAGAACCATTTCTTTCAAACTAAGGCTGTCTCTAGATTCCACATGTGGGAAATCTCAAGGTTCCAACTTGGGGAAAACATCTAGGAGATTGCGAGGGAAGTTAGCAAACAAAGAAGCAAACGCATTATGCTGATAAGAACACTCCGCCTCCCCGCACCCCAGGAGCTATTTCCATATCCAAGTTGCCATATCAGTAACATCTAAATCTAGAGATGTATGAGAAATTCATTTCAGACCCTGATTTAACCATTTTGCAACTCCCGGCTCAGATGCAGACTTGGACACACCCTGGGATGGGCTTCTCCAGCTGGCATGTCTCAGTAGCCATGTCTACAATTGTCCCCAAGCCTTTTGGCTGCCTGAAGCAGACCAGTGAACAGAAGCCCCACCCACAGCTGAGGTCCACAATCATCCTCCAATCCAGCCAACTTGTATGGTTTTATTTTTATCTATCTATCTATCTATCTATCTATCTATCTATCTATCTATCTAAAACATTTCTATGCCGCCCCCCATTGCAACAAAGCCTCGGGGCGGCTTACAACCTAAAACTGCCAGGGAAGCGACAAAACAAGTGCATCTGCCCTTCCCTGGCAGTGAAAATACAGCAATGATTAATGCATTAAATAGTGAATAATTTGAAGCTTTTTCATGATGTTCCAAATCATTTATCTAAGGCAGCTGCTTCGGGCTGCAAAATGCATTGGGGTGTTTGTTAAGGACCCTGTATGTTGACAGACATCCTTATCTATAAAAAGAGGCATATGGGGACAGGAGGACATTTGAGTTCAGACAAATGCCTCAGGCACAATGTTTCAGCCGGAAGGGCAGCAAGAGGGGTGCACATGTCACCAAAAGCCAGCTAGTCCCAGGGGACTGGATGCTGCAGAGATAACCAGGGCTCATGCACCCCAATTTTGGTAAGTGCCACTTTTCTCCAGTTACAGGGAAAAAACAGCCTATTTTGGAATAACTTTCTGTACATCTAATCTGTGATGGCCTATTATTCCACAGTAAATTTGTGACTATTTGAGGTACCACTAAGGATTGTGGCTTTTAATCACAAAATAGCAAGATATTCCCATCCTCCTCCCAAAGCTATTTACCTATTCAGTGCAGACACCTGAATGAAGGAAGTGATTCCACCAGAATTTGGCCACACGGGTAATGAAAAAAGGAGGTACATTCCAGAAAGATGGAGCCAAGCAGAACTCTCGTGCATTCCTTCATCCCAAATGCAGACATTGCTGCTCATTTGCAAGCAAACCCACTTCTGTTTGCTCCCACAGGAAGGGGGTCCAGGCTGACTTGGAGCTAGCCACAAGTGAGGAAACTCTCAGTAGCAAAGTGAGGAACACACCAAGAAAACAAGATGACAGCAGAGCAGTTTGGCAATTTTGAACTCTGAACTTAAGGAAAACAATGAGCAGACTGTGGAAGGAGAGGTGGGAGTCCTCCTGTTCATTTTAAGGGCTGCCTCTTTCATGCTGCACTCCCTATTAATCTGCCAAGGAAGTGAGTCCTAAAGTCCTTTACTAACTGCAAGGTTACTGAGTTCACAGGGAAGAAGTAGAGTTGTATGAAGGCTGATGGAGGCAAGTGCAGCAGTTCTAAAGCTTGAAGACAGTGCTCAATTGATTTGGGGGCCATGCCCTGGTGTTCCTACCTAAGACTGGTCAGCCTGAGTCCTCTCCTCCTCTCCTCTCTGAAATGGTTTTGTTGGCTCATTTAATCCAGAGTTCAAAAGTTTGAGTTTGAACATTACATAGTCACCTAAATCTCACCCAGCTGATTTTACTAACTTCATAAAGAGAATGTTATGTACCAGGGCAAACACAGGATGCCGCCTTCCCCATGGGACTAATGAAAGTTAACCAATGCCTGCTGTCGCAGAGAAAGGAAAGCATGCCTGTCTCCAAAGTGAAGTTTCCACCTACAAATTACAGGGATGTCAATAAATCTAACCACTTCTACAGTGCAGAAATGTGGAACTTTGTTTCCAGAAGAAACCCACTTTCATCATCGAAAGGTAGCCTCATCGCCAGTTGCTGGAAGGTCTGCAGTAAGAGCACCGCAGACCAGATATGGATTACCGAAAATGTCCAAACACGACAGTTAGAAATGGGGACCACAGACGTGCAAGTCAAGAAGCACGACAGGCAATACTGAGCATGAGATCTCCTGCGGTGGAGAATCTAGCAATAAAGAACCCACTTTCGCTCTCCTGCCTCCACTGCCTAAACTCCTTCACTCTTAGCAGCCCGTCACTCAGCCTCCTGGGCCAGTTGCCAAGTCTCTGATAATCGCTGTTTGCTTTTTAGCATTTCTTATCTTGAAGTAAAAAAACCAAGCCAAAACTGCTCAGAGCAGCAAACCACAGAATTTAGCACTTGATCATTATACCAACATTTAAGCTGAAAGTGCAGTTGAAAGATCAAAATCCAGTTAGGTTAACATCTCTCAGCAGTGTGTTGAGGGGGCCATGACAGTAAAGGCCCTAATTCAGCTGTTGCACCTACATTTTGGAAAGATGTGGATTTACCAACTTACCTCAATGTTTGGGCAGATTCACAGGAATGCTGGCAAATTCTTAAGTCAGTGTTGTGATCACAGGTAAGAATGGACAAATCACTATTTCTGGCCTTGGTCAGTTTCACAAGTATACAGACCTATGTCTGCTCTACCTGATTTCTGTATTAGTCTGCATTAAAAAATCCCTGATTTTGTGCATAATCTCTCCTAACACTGTGCACACAAATTGGAAAACAAACAAACCAATAAATAAATAATTGTCCCATAATATTGCAACATTCTCTAATATAAACACTTTGGAACAGCCCTTTTGAGCTGAAAACTGCCCAGATCCACTTAGAGGACAGAGCAGTCTGAGTGATAACTGTATTCTAATCTGCATAATAGTCTAGGAAGTAATAATTAGGATGGTTCACTTAAAAAACAGAGACAAAAGAAATTCTCCACTATCCCAGTCTTGCACCATTTGGGGCTTTAAAAGTCAGAAATCATTAGGTATAAAAATATCATTTATAGGACCAATGAAAATCAAAAACAAAATGATTCCAGTTCTGATTAGTCTGCTGCTTGCATTCATTGGCAAAGTTCCTCAGTGCGTCCTCCTTGCCAATGAGAAAAGATCAGGAGGTTTTCTGCATCAGTTAAGCAGTGAGGGAAGGCAATGTTGAGACCCCAGCACTAGGCTGTAGATCCCATCCCATATGGAATCATGCAGCTTCTTCTAGCCATACCCAATCATGTTAGGAGATTTGTACCTCTCCACCATGTCCAATTTGTCTCTGCCTCATTTGGAAGCAGCAAGACTCATCACTACCAGTGTGATCAGAATTTTCAAAGGGACATACCTCACTTTTATGTGCAAATAGTCTAAATTTTGCAGACAAAATCAGACACAAAGATTCTAGTTTATCATAGGCTTGGCAAAGTAGAGTGCTCTCTCTCTCTCTCTCTCTCTCTCTCTCTCTCTGTGTGTGTGTGTGTGTGTGTGTGTGTGTGTGTGTGTGTGAGAGAGAGAGAGAGAGAGAGAGAGAGAGAATGAGAGAGAGAACGAATGAACAACAAATTGCCAGAAGCTTCCTGAGAACAGATTCCAGCAAATGGGAAATGGGATTTTTATAATCTCTAAGCAATTTGTTATTTTGACCTTTGCATATTTTTGCAAAGCTAAGGTTGGGTGCACAGTTTGAATAAAGTGCAGTGGGAGTGAGTGATAACAGATTACATGCCAGCAGGGAACTTCTTGCATCCTAATAGCCAATTTCTAAATAGTTTTTCCTAACTTTCTGAGAAGTGTATGTGAGCATTTTTCCAAAGTGTACTTTTTCTTGTAAAGAAAGTCATCAGCTTGCCCTTGCATAAAAGAAGACATTTTAAATTTTAACAGTTTTTAAAAGTACTCTGTTGAGAACTGAATGTGTCTGTTACATTCTCATCAGAAAGCAGACTTATCTAATTTCATTTATGCAATGAAACACCAGGTTTGGTCTAGTTCTAAGAGGGATACAGGAACATCCAATCAATAGAAAATAGCCATGTTTTTGGAAATAATTGGTACAAACAACTGCAAAAGCTCAGGTCATTTTCAATTGCTCTACTTGATCGCTTGCAAAATCTCAGCAAAACTTTCCTCTGCCAGCTTCCCCTTTCCCCTGAAGAACCCAGTGGAGGCGACATTACAGATCATGGCTGCCATATGAGATTTTAGCCAGCGTGATCTTGGGGCTGAGAAAACAGCCCCCCCCCCCCCCCGCACCATTGCTCAGTGAAGGGAGTTCTCCAACAAGTGCAGCTCACTCTGCGCTCTCCGTGGTCCTGCTTCGCCTGCCCTTTACACAAGAGGATGCCTGCATTTACTTAATCTTCCATGCTCGCTGCATTAGCCTACATTCTACTTGCCTCACACAACCTTCCCTGCCTAGATTGGACTCTCTTACTCATATCCACCCCTGCCATTTGCTTCCCTGCAAACCTGGGTCACCAACGAACAGAAGGGTTGCAAGCAATGAAGAAAGGAGCAATGGAGGTATCAACTGGGCAGCAGTGGCAGCTGCTCTAGATCCTTTGTGGAGCATTATTTCTTGCTGGGGAAGGAACTAGCTATGTATATCTCGGCATGTCCAGTGGCAAAACGATGCAATTTGTATCCATGTCTACCAGGGACTAGGCCCTTGGATGGTTGGAAGGCAGTCCTATGATGGTGGGGCACAATGGCAGCAGTTCCCCTCTGTGTCTGCCATGACAGACAGACAGACACAGAGAAAGACTGACAGACAGTTTCTAAGTAGATTTTTTTTTAAAAAAAAGTTAGCATCCATAAGATTTTTTTTTCAGTATGATAAGCTTGTTGGTTACAGACTCTGCATATGCTTTTTCTTAAATGTTGCTCTTATACTGGGTGGACAGGGAAAGCAAAAGGACAAGACCCCCTGCTAAACGAAGCAAGTATCCACTGAAATGGGTTGCTGTCAACTGCCATAGCTGGCAGAGAGGGAGAGGAAGGAGGAAACAATCTAGCGTGTTGCCAGGCAACCTCCCCAGCCCCCTCCTCTGATGCAATCAAGTGGCTCGTTCCTCCACACTGTGACCCCTGTCTACACAGCGATGCTTGGCTTCTCTCTTTGCCCTTTAACCAGACTATGCAACTTAACCCCTTAATGGGCAACCCATCTAAAAACACATCCCAGCACTTGTCATCTTTTTGCCAAATACTGCAAGACCCTGCTCTAAATCGGTACCCCGGGAAACATTTGGGAGATGAAAAACTTTTATAGACCTGCGTGCAGAAGATCTTGCGTGCTTCTGTACACTATGCAGAAAGAGTCTGGTCTGTGAGGACCATGGAAGATGCTGGACATCTGCAGGCAGGCCCAGTTTATGGCGAGAGAGCGAGCACCCTCTGCCTGCCATCCCAACCCTTCCTGCTCTTCAAAAACTGCCCTTGGGGAGTGGAATCCCCCGAGCATCTCTGAACAGAGACACCAAGGGATTTCCTAATCAGAGGGTGAGTGGTCCAAAGAGGAAGCCCCTTGGCATCTCTGACCAAATATAACATGAAGGCTTCCCCCAGCACCCCGTAAGTCCTGGTCAAACCCCTTCTTTTGAGGCTTGTGCCCCCATCTGGGAGATGAGCAACACAAGCCGAGTCACCTGGGACTCCTGTAAACCCCAGCCAGGCCCCTTTCTCTGTGCTCACTGTTTCTCTGCATGAAGCACCTACCCCTGGAAAGTGAGTGGGGTGGGTAGAGAAAGTCACGGAGGGCATTGCTCCTGGGCAGGGATTTTTCTCCATCATGATCAGCTGGTCCGGGGGGGGGGGCTGGCCCCCCAGATGAAGTGGTTGCCCTCCACTGGTTTATGGCCTGGAGAACAAGGATGGCCACATACAGGGTTTTTATGTATTTATTTATGTGCTTATATGCTGTCCCAATACTAAAAGTCTCCAGATGGCTTACAAAAAACAAAGCAACCGTATACAACAAACAATGCACAACACACTGCATCCAATAAATGATGACAAAAACAAGGATAAAACCAGTTAACTGTTAAAATATAGGGAAAATAAAAAGGCCTTCACCTGATGCCGAACAGAATAAAGTGATGGTGCCCTCCCTGGGGAATGTGTTCCACAGTTGGGGTGCCATTGCTGAAAAGACCCTGGGCACGTGACCAGGATGTAAAGTCCCCCACCCCTGCCCAACATGATTAGATCTATTCTGTCTGCTTCTTCATTCCGGGTAGTGCTCAAAGCCCACATCATAACACCAGTGATTTTTCACAGATCTAGCATGCCTTAAGGAATGGGAGTCCAACCTATTTTCTAGAAGGACATTTAGTTCTCTGTTTTTGTTGACCTTAACAGATTCAGTAAAATGCCATTACTTAATCTTGTTCCTTCAAATTGGTGTGAAACCAAAACTCAGCAGAGTATTGAGCGGCTGGAAAAGAATGCATTTATGTCTTGATTTTTCTGTACAAACCTGATAATCTTTAGAGAACTCCTGCTAGCACAATGCTTGAGGCTCCTGTTACAGCAGACCATTTAATCAGTTAATTAGTTCCACTAAACAATTACAATTCTTTGGATCAATTAACAAAGTGACCTTGCTTATCTGCACAGCAGATTATATAAAAACTGGGAAGGGTGCAGTTCCCTCTTGGAAGAGGCATGCTATCCCACTCTTACACAGAAGAGAATACCTCTTCTGAGATGATGTAGGCAAGATGCTTGGAGTGCATGAACCAAAAGCTTACCTTCTTGGACCCCTGTGGTTAATCTAGTCACAAGTCAGGACTAACGAACCTGTCTATTTCAGTTTCTCTTACCCCATCTGAATTGGTTTTTTATGTATTAATTTTTTTTAGGGAAGAGCTTCATCTAATGTAGATGTATTTAGGTGCTTTTCATCTCACAGCCACATTGTACTTTCCTCTAATACATGCACATTGGTTCAGTCACATACACAATGAGGAAAACGGATAACTTTGTTTTTCCAATTGGAAAATGCATGAGGATTTTAGAAGAAATAATGTTCAGAAAGGCATTGTATTAGGAAATTTGTTTTCAAAACTGTAAATATAAAACAAAAACATGTATATTTGGCAAAAAGGCATATACAATGCAAATCCTTGAAGTCATGTACACAGAAATGCTTGCAAATGTTCAGGCAAGCAGCTTTTTAAAAGATTCTTAAAGTTCAGGACAAGCTGAACTTAAGACCGGAGAAATTCAGAAAGGGAAAATACAAAACCGAGAAAAAGTGAAATTGACAGTTTTGTCCATCACTAATGTAAGGTCCTGGTTCTGACCTATACAGTTTAGACTCAGGGGATAAGTGAATCAGTGACTCTTATCTGTATCCAACTCCTTTTATTCCCTTTTCCATGCATTATATGTCTCCATTTCTCATTTCGCCCATGCTCACTAAGACAAGTAATACCTTCTCAATCTTTTGTCAGCTCAGTGCTTATTTCTCAATGTAAACACAGCACATTATTCTTTGGAAAATCTTTTCTCCGACTTCCTAATCCCTCTAATACCAGGGTGCCCACTTACAAGTGCCTTTGAGAGACTCATGCTTAAGAGATCTTTTACACGTGTTTAGCATTAGGTACAATGGAGGTGGTTCATGTGTGTTTGTCAATATATGAACTAAATTGTTCTTCCTTCTACAACTCAATTAACAGAGCATCCTTTTTGACAAGGCCTGCCTGTACCTACATTCCTTTCCTCATTCTTTCATTCCCTCTGCCCCTGCAAGGTATGTTTCAGCAACAGAAAGGAAAAAGGTATTTAGGGCTGGTTAACAGTGGTGTCATCACAGAAGGGGCTCGGATTTAGCCCAGGGCTCCCAGTTGGCTTGGTGAGTCCATTCAAGTCATGCGATGCTTTAGCTAAAAGACAACGGATTATATTTACAACAGAGGAAATACAGCTACTTTGCTGTGGGGCACAGTTTTTCCTTTTCCTACTCCACTGCAAAAGGTAAGGTATGTCTGCATGTGCACATTAAAAAATTAAAAATGGCACCAAATTTGCATCTCCTCCTTCCATTATCTCTGCTTCATTTGCTGCAAATGGAACATCAAGGGCTCAAGAGAATGGTAATGCAGGCTACTGTGTTTCCTTCAGCTATCGGAGCCTCTTCCTTTTGTTTGAAGCAAGGAAAAGCATTGCTAATTGGCAATGTAGCTCTGTACAGGAAGGGGGAGGAGGAGCAGGAGGAGGAGCTGTGTGTCTTGCTCAGCTTCTTTGAGTGGCTGCTATGACAAGGAAATTCCAGCTTTTAGGACTTTCCCCTGGGCAAGCAAAAAATAAGCCATCAAAGCAAACATGAAGATGTATGTTCATGTAGGGCAGAAGAGAGTTCCTGTGGGTTACGATTTGCATCTTCTGGAAAAGGGAATGCCTTTTTTCTCTGAGAACGATCTCGATGCAATTAGCAAATGTGGGGGGGGAGGGGGGAGGGGGAGGGGGGAGGGCAGAGCGAAATCTGGAAGAAGCAAAGCAAAATAGAAAAATGGGTCCTCAGCCTCTCAGGAAAATTAGCTACTCATCTCTGTCACTTTAAAAGCAGCAATCAGTGCTGAACTGGGACCAGACTAGAAGGTAAGCAGCAGCAGCCAAAATTCCTCCCGCCAACCCGTGCGGCTGCCGCCAGCCAACGAGGCTTGCTTGTGAGCAGCTCCGTTGGGACGAGCAGCAGGGACCCCAGATGGCAGCGGAAGCTCAGCTGTGCTCTTCTCAGCCTTCTCTGGGGAGACGTTCAACCAGCACTGCTGCAGCCTCAGGCCCCTTCAGTGAGCCACCGCAGCAGCATGGGGCGCATGTGACAGCCGCCTGGGCACTTTGGGGGAGCTGGCATCAGTGCCTGTGGAGAGCAGGTCACGACCGCTATTCTTATGGCATTGCATCTTTGCCCAAGGATGAAATACCCAAGAGCTGTGTTTGATCCTTGCAGCAACACTGGGAGGTTGGTGACTGGCCCACAGTCACCCAGTGAGCCCTACAGCCAATTGGGGACCAGCACCCAGATCTCCCAGGACCCCAGTCCAACTATAGGCATAGTTCTATGCACAGAGTTCCTGGCTTGAATTTTGCAGGCCTGAAATCTCTGCTCTGTGCAGCTGCATTCTTCAGGCTATCTAGAAAGTCATTTATTTCCATGCACAAATGTTCTCTCTCTTTCAGTGGCGACTCTGCAAAGAAGTTGCGGAAACTAAGCTAATAATCTTCCCCGGTGCAAACAGCATCTCAGGGTGTTTTATGCCCTTGAGAATCCTTCAGAAAATTCTTTACCCAATGTAATTACAGACAGTACTGTTTATGTAAATATCCATTATACTCCTGAAAAAGCTGTTTAAACACTTAGGATTTTTTAAAATACAAACGAGTGATGGCAGAAAGAATAGAAGCTCACTTCCTCATGTAAGAGCTTGGTTTTCCCACCTCCTTTTCTCTTGTCCTTGAAATGCAAAAAAGGATTAACAGTCATCCCCGGCCTAACCTCTTCTCATTCATTGCCATCTTCATTGCTTGCATCTCCGCTCCAAACTAAATTGTCCTAATCTTTTTAATCTGTCCTCATATGGAACTCTCTTCATCCATGAGACCTCTAATTGCTTTCATTGCCCTTATTTAGACATCTCCCCTCCTTTCTTTTTGCAGGGAAGGTGATGAGCACAAGCTGCACGCAGATGTTTGAGACTAGAATGGGAAACATCACAAGATAAATGGCTGAGGATCGGATGACTCAAGGTAACAGGTGACAAACAGGAGTCAGGTGTAATTTCATTCCCTTTTGTGGCACACTGTGATGGAATACCAATTAGGAGAAGATACATTTGAATGTGGAGTGTGCTAGTTTTGCCTCACAAAGTCCAGTAGCTGAGCTCCAGATATACAGCCGGGCTAAGGACGAGTTCTGTGGGATATTTATTTAGAGTTTTTGTATGCCATCCCATCGCTTATAGCCTCGGGATGGCTCACATAAACATAATACAAAATATAATTAAAATCCAGAAACACCCTGGCTGCACAATTAAAACCTATAGAAATTAAGCGTTATTAAAATATTGTTTAAATAAAAAGGTCTTAGCCTGGTGATGAAAACCAAATAACGACGGCACCAGGAGGACCTCTCTGGGGAGCACATTCCACAGATGGGGCGCCACCACAGAGAAGGCCCTCCTCCGGGTACTTTGCCTCCTGATGTCTCTCCCGGAGGGTTCCCGGAGGAAGGCCTCTGCTGCCGATCTCAAGGGGAGGGAGGGCAAATAAGGAAGCAGGCATTTCTTTAGGATATGACAACAGGGATGTGCTACTGACACAAAATTGGCCTCGATGGAGAAACGGGAAAGGGGTGTCCCTGCAGTGAGAGGCTGTACATCTCCTCACTGTGTCAGATGCAGGAAATTAATTCTGGGTATAACACCGGGACAAGGTACTGCATACCTCTGCAGGTTTTGGTAGCTCTCCAAACCCAGGATGGAGTTCCTGTGGATGTACCCAAGCAGCTCTGCTATGCACAGGCCATTCAAACAGGTAATTGGGAGATCAGAGGCGGCCTGAGGGAGGCCCCTTCAAAGAAAAGCAAACCTTGATTGACCAGGGTTGACGTCAACGTGCATGGAGCCGTGTTAATGGCATATTGTGTAGCCAGCACATACATTGGTACCTTGCGGGGCAGGTTTAGTCAGGAGTATTCTGTATGTGTTCAGAACCCACAAGTCTTGAATGCCTGCACAGAGGTAAGCTGTATGTCCATTGCAAATTTGGTGGTTCTTATCTCAATTTTGGAGGCATAGTTGTCTTGGAAAAGAAGAAAAGCTTGGGAACACATTTATTATGGTGCAATTATACTAAAGGGGACATATAGGCAGTGAGGGCAGGTGGGAAAGAAATGCAAAAAGGGAAGGGTGAGGTCAGGGCTAATTAGATTAAAGCTAAAACCAATGCACAGAAATCAAAGTGCAATTCAATTCATATTAGTGGCAGCTCATGGGTAACGAGTCAGAAAACTGCAGGACACTCATGGCAGAAAAAATGACACATTGGAGTAAAGGAGTGAAAGGCAGTGGCATGTATAGAATGAGGCATGTTTCTATTTCCTGTGCAGCAACATGCACCACCTGTTTATTTGGACATATGCTGCAACCTCTCTCAAAGACTTCCCAGAGAGTCTCGAAAAAATGATTCAATGCAATCGATTGGAAATTAAAGAAAAATCTCCAGGCAGCCAATGAATTCGACCCAAAATTCTGCCTGTAAATTAAAGGGGAGAAAATACAATAAATGCCCTTATCCACTCTCAATAACTAGACTTCAATGCGATGTGAATTTGTCTTTGTTTTGGTAGAGTTCAGCTCCTGGAGAGCATTCCTGGGGTCCCTGGGTGATGGTGGACGGAGACACTGTCGTTCTTCATCCTTGCAAACCGATCCGAGAGCCCTTTGTGGCCTGTCGAACACAATGACAGCCCTTCAGTCTAATAACTTGGGATGCCACTCTATGAATATATAGGCAGAAAAGAAAAGAGTCTTACAACTACTGGGGGTTGCAGAGTTGCTGCCCAATTGCAATTGTGGCTATTCAGTTGAGCACCTTCTGGTGTAGTAGTTAAAAGTTCTGGACTGGGGCTTGGAAGATCTGGGTTCTAGTCCCCACAGCCATGGAGCTTGCTTGGGCCGTTCAGAGTCTCTGCCCAACCTACCTCACAGGGTGGTTGTTGCAAGGATAAAATGGAGAGGAGAACCTTGTAAGCTGCCTTGATTTCTGCCTTGGAGAAGGAAGAAACTCAAGGCACAAATTTAAAGTAACAATAAGTCTTCAAGATGCCACATTTATGTTGTTTTATTGATCTATACTGATTTATATATGAAACTGCTCATGATGGTTCAGGCAATGCTTTTCTCCCTGCTGCAAAAGCAGATGTGAACGTTGCATGAGGCTATTTGGTCATGCTAAAAGTGGACTTCGGGGGAAAAGTATACACTTTTGTTGGGGTCACTTTCTAGGTTTCCAGTTGTGTGCAATGGCACTGAATAGACACTAACTTTCCAAATTCCCACTTCAATTGTTATTCCCTTGGAGAAATTGCATTTCAGGCTGGAATTAGTCATGCTTGGATTCATCCAGAACTTATGAAAAGGAAATCCTCTAAGCTAGCTATTAGTTTGAATACAAGCCATGAATGGAATGCAGGAGGGAGGCAAAGCAGAGATGGCAATGCGGCCTTCACAAAGCAGATGACTACACAGACGTCCTGGCAGTCTTTGGGGCCCGTGTCAGCAGCCGCATCGACCCGCAAGCACGATCCACGTCACCTCCAGCGCGGCCGCATTCTGAAATTGTATGACCTGGCCCTGCATTTGCAACCGGCACTCCCACTGCACCGATGAAAAGTTGGCGCATGGCAGAGGACCTTTTCATCCCATGGCAATTAGCCATGCCAAATGAGGCCAGGAAATTAATACTGCGATATACCTTCCTTTCTATTCTGTTAAGCATCCCAGCTAGCCATTTCCACAGCAAGCCATATTAGACTCTCCCCTTGCCCCGCTCTTGATTTTCCTTTTCCAACTGCTTCACAACCGTCCATGGCCACTGAGTGTGAACAGTCCTTTCTGATATGATTTGGGGAGGAGAATGCCCCTTTAAGTTTTCTTCTCCTCCTGTTCCCCCTCCCCTCCCCTCCTCTTTCTCCTTTTCTGCAAACTTTTGTCCCCAAGCTTTCAAGACCTCTTGTTTGTTTCTCTTCTTTTGGCTCAATTTCTCTTGGTGTTCACCTCGTGAGTCCCTCACTGGTAGAGCAGCTGATCCTTCAATAGATATCCAGGGTGATTTGTCTGTGACACATAAAAATCATTCTGTCCACCTCCTCCCCTTAATCAGGTGACCATATTCCAAGAAGAACATGCCAGAAAAGCCAAAGAATTAGGACAAAGAACATGTGTACACACAATGCTGAGCAAGAAGGGGAAAAGTACTAACATCAAAATGCAGTTGATCAGTAGACTTTAGAGTAGGAAAATAATGGAGAGACTTCCCCGATCAGCCCCAAGCCTGAGGCAAAGCTCATAAAATTCAGAAGCTGTGCATAAGACTTCTAAGGGAAATGCGCTCTAGCACCAAAGAGTGAGTGAGTTTCCAGAACAATAGCCCAATCACAATCAGAACTTGGCGTAGATAGGCCTGTTTCTGCGCATCATGCAAATACTTAGGAGAAAATGTATTTAAGATACTCCAAAATCAGCAAAATGCCAAAGAAGATGAGGCTCCAGGGTCTCAGTGTGTACCTCACCTGTAATCTCAGCCACACATTCCTAAAAGCTGCCAGGAGGCCAGGTTTCAACAGAGATTTGCACAATTAAAATGCATGGTCACTGGTGAAGCCAAAAAGGCCAAACAGCATCCTCAGCTTTAAGGTACCTCACAGAGCCATTGCCAGGGTGCATGGTTGCACTAAACTTCTTAAAGAAGAAACGTGTGCTGTGATTGACAGGTAGACAGAGAAACCTCCATGTACAGATGCATGTGACTTAGTCCTGGCTTGCCCGGGAAATCCATAAAATGTTTGACGGTTATAGCACCCATGCACACTTCCACATGCAACTGTGTTACAATTCACACCTTACAATTACCTGTCATTGCAGAAGTATTAGATAGGATCATCCAAATCAGGGAAGGATGGCAAGGCCTTGGACTACTTGCAGCTAGAAAAAGCACAAATACGAACTCGCCCCACCCGCAAGTTCTCTCAAACCTCAAATCCCACAAGGTCTAATTAGCAGACTTTGGAAGGAAGCAGACTGCTTTGCAACAACCTGAATGATGTCCCAGTTAACCCCTTCCTGCTAAAAGCCAAACACTTGCCCACTTTTCCAGTGTCCTGCCATAATTAGCATCTGGGACGCCTCCACTACAGAACAAGCGCCTCCTTGCTCTCGCATCTCGCCAGCCTCATCTCTGACGGAGATCCTCTCCTCACTCCCATTCCAAGCAAGGCTTCCTTTCAGGAATTGGCCTGGCAGTGATTCTCATCTTTCAGATGCACATCTGGCTAATGGACTAACATTTGTCATTATTATTATTGTTCTTAGTGCTGCTCCTATAATTAACACTAAATTATAGTTATCGTTAGGAACAGCAGAAGTAATTGGCCTAGGGGTTTTGCAGTACACAGCAGTGAGACCTCCTTGAAAGCAAAATGATGAGACTTCCCCCATCTGAGAGAGAGAGAGAGAGAGAGAGAGAGAGAGGGAGGGAGGGAGGGAGGGAGGGAGGGAGAATATATTATAACAGGATAGGCGCAATCTGTGCCATCCCACTGGTATGTCTAGCCTGAAGGGAATTCAGTATAATGAGAGATTTTCCTGGGTTTGTATGGCGGACCATAGTGCTCCTATCAGATGCCACCCTTTCCACCTTTCTCCTGAGTTGTGCAGCCTCGCTTAGTCCAGAAGCCAAATAAATGACTTCATTTAACCCAAGCAGCCTAGTCAGTTCCATCCTACCAAGCGGAAAGGAGGATCAGTCCACATCAGGTGCAGGTAAGGGCTAGGAAAACAATTGTAGCTTCCTTTTCACTCGTGAGACCCCTAATCCTAATGACATTAGTGCCGAGCTTTCACGGATGGCCCAAGGGCCCTGGATTTTACCTTAAGACCAGAGTTCAGGCTATTTCAAACGAATGTAAGCTGCTTCAAGGAAAGAGTGACTTCAGTCTCCAAAAAGAGGAGACTGTTCCCCTACTCTCAGGGATCTCTTCTGCCTCCTGTGCTTGCAGTTGCTCTTCTTCCTTCTGGATCACACCTACATTTTGCAGCTCCTCCAGAAACTCTCCATTCTCTTTTTCTGTGCGGAGGGTGGGCACTCGCTGCTCCAGTGCTCTCACTTTCTCGTGTAATAGAGGCACACGTGTGCAGCAGCTGCAGCTGTTGCAGGGCGCCACTGTGGCACCTTCTTGGTGCATTGCTTGTGCCACCACGTGCAGCGGGGGACTTAAGGTGAAAATAAGGAAGATAAGCAAAACTAGGGTTGGGGGGATGTTAGGGACCTCCCCTGGACCTCCCCTGCTGAACTCTTGCGCCAAACTCCTGTTGGCTCTCCCTGTTGGCTCGCTCCCTAGGAGCTTGGCTGCTTGTATCCCAGAGGCGCTAGACCAGCTGGGGCAACTTGCTCTGATGTGCTCTGCTCGGAGTCAGGAACCAGATATACATAAGATGCCTCCAAAATGGAGAATGGTCCTTTGCCAGCCCTCTGGGGACAAGGCTGTCCCCTGAAGGGAAGGGTGGATGGCTACCACAATTAACAGAGAGCCAATAGCCTGAAATTCTTATTTCTGGGCTAAGCCAAAAGACATACCTTTAAGGTTGCTTAACACAAGTTATCTTTGTGATTATTTGAAGTAACCTCGCTTTACTTTCTTAGAATGTTTTTCAGAACTATTACCATCCATGAGAGAGATTAGGGATGCACTGGATGGCTGCAATTTTCCCTTCCAGGAGAGAAAACATCATATTTGCTATTTCAGAACACGATTCCAAATTGGTAGCACATCTTCAAATATGGTGTGTGGCAGGAAGCAGTAGCGTCAGGAAAAAACCCTGTGGCCCCTGGACAGCACCCAAGCTGCTGTAGGATGCGTTGGATTCTCCGCTCCGTGGATGGTGTCAGTGCTTCAGCCTTGGAGCTCGGAAGTGGTACTCGGACCCCCTTCCGCTTCACGCTTCACAGTCGGCACAGGAAGAATCACACTGGCTGCCTCTTCGAAGTTCAGGAAGCAACCTCAGAAAGAGGGAAAGGGGCATTTTGGGGGGAGAGGAGAGACTGGAGCAGCTGGGATATGAACTTCCCTGAGGAATCTGCAGCTTTCTTTCTTACTGCTCTGGATTTTTTTTTTTTTTGCCAGATAGGCAAAAGAACCCTGTCTAGTGAAAACGCAGGGTAAGATGATGGGGGGTGGGGAGAGAGATTGTTTCTGCTGCTTTTCCTACTGATGCAAGAGCCATCAAGCCTGGGGGGCCTTGTGAGCACTGAGGCTGCAGCTCCCAGGATTATGCCCTTAATTATGCAAGCCACGGAGCAACACGGCTGCAAATGCTTTAAATTTTGCAGCTGCAGATCATGCCTGTATGAGGCACACATGGGCCCTCTTTGCAAAATCCACACATTATTGTGTGGATAATTGTCCCAAACATGCAATGCCAACATGCAGAAAGGCAATTATGCTAGCAATAAATACTTAAAATTAAAGGAGCCATTTCCACATCACCCTAGCCAGGAGGATGACTGATCGCTTAATCCCTTTAGTGTGTAAATATTTTCAGAGAGGCGTCTCCTTAATTCCTTTTGGTTTATTTATAATAATTCCTTTATATTCAGGAATGATGGTGTCAGGAAGAATGCACATAGCTGAAGCCAGAAAATCCACATTAAAGAAATTTAATTTTCTCACCACTTACACAGTGTATATACATCGCACCAGCTTAGTTCTCCTTAAATGTTATTATAGAAGAAACAGGACCAGCTCTCGTCTACTGATGCCCTCCTTTATCATGTTATTTCATTCAAACCAGTAGTTGGTCAACTCTGCAATTTATTCCAGATCATGCAGTACGTTTGTGCAAAGATAACAACCGATGAAGAGCTCAGATTCCAAAGCAACCGAGTTTTCATAAAAGAGGAAAAATCAAAAGATGCCTTGAGCCCACTGTCTTTGGGCGACCTTAATATTACTTCTCCTTTGGGCAATGCACTGCCTGGAACTACTCGAAGTTAAATAAACTTCTACCCTGGTTTAAGAACCATTTATAGCATATGCGCTTCCATTCCATAATCCAATGACATTTGGAAGGACAAGCATATCCTATTATCTGGCACTTCAAAAAAAAGAAAAAAGAAAAAGAAAAAGCTGGGGAGACTGAGTCACAGCCTATTCCCCACTGCCCCAGATGCATAAATTTCTCTGGAGAAGCATCAAACCCCTGGAACCCCAGAGTGACAATTTCCTTAGCATTTGCTTTCTAGCCCATTAAGTGGGAACATTTCCCAAAAGCAGGCTTCACTCTTCTCCTCTCCCTCTCCGTGTGTGTGTGTGTGTGTGTGTGTAAAAGTTTAAATAATGCATTATTCTTATTGCTACTGTTACAATATCAGTGGCCTGCATTTCGCTAAGATTGACTTCCAAAGCAGTGGCCGTCTGCAAGGTGCCCCGTTTGCCCTCTTCTCTAGTCCTTGGCTTTTAAGGACATAGAGCAGGGCAGCTCTTGCTTTAGAGAGAGACGCAGAGGGATGGGGGTCTGGTTAGGCCTTCTGTGCCAGCCCTCAGGTGCAGCACTTTGAACAATCTGCAACAGGAGTGGGGACCTTTGCACTGGCTACCTTCCAGGCCAGCAGCAGTGGGGCCAAGCTGGTTAAAGGGTGAGGCTAAGGCCGACTATAGGACCCAGCTACATAGAGCCATATATCCATTCAGGTCCATATTACGTGCCTCTGTCACTCCATTGCCCTTATTCTACCCTGTTCTTTCAAGCCCTGTTCCTGCTCATTCCTTTTCCCTGAGAGATTCAGCAGGTGGTTAATAATACACATGCTATTCCGCAGATAGGGCGGTTGTGCAGAACTAATATTTGGTGGGGGCTGAATTCCCCCCACCCCATCCCCAGGCTCTCCTGGTTAGCTAGCATGGCCATGGCGTGGACATCAGGCTCCCACCTGCTTATTTCTCACTCTCCACATTTTGAGAAAAGGCATGAAGAAAGGGACAGAAGATGCACCAGCTTCCAGCACTGGCTGAGATTCCAGTTTCATGTGCTGCTTGAAGCTGCTTACAGCAAATTAAAATCACAGCCTCCCTCTCTCAAATAAATATGCAATAAACACAGTACAACAGAAGCAGATTAACAACAGCAGCAACGAGATTCAAACATCAAGGAAAGGATTGCCGGGAGATTTTTCCTGTCTGTGCATAGGATTGTAACCTGAATCCTGCCCATGTTTACCTGAGAGTAAGCTCCAATATGCTCACTGAGACTTAATTCTGCATAGACGTGCATAAAATTAGTCATAACGTGAAGTTTGCAAACTTACTGAACGGACCAACCTACAAGCCAGCATACATTTTCCTTTGGATTTGATTTACACCCCCTTAAAATGGGCTGAAAGGAAGAACACCAAAGATGAAGAGCCCGTAGGTGCAAATGCTCCAATTGTCTTGTACCTTGTTTACAGCAGAGCAAATCTGCAGCCCTGTAATACCTAATAAATGAATAGAATAGGTGTTCCAGGCCCCTTCAGCTGATTTTTATTGAGTTGATATGTATGAAATTACCTAGTCATGGAGAAAAGAGATTGTTCTTCCCTCTCTGCCATCCCTCTGAGATGTAATATCACGCTCCAGATATTGAAAAAACATCGTAATTTGATCAAAGCTGTCACCTCCATCCCATAATTTTCTCCCATCTAAATTAACCATTGCAGAACAACAAACTCCTGATGTCCTAAATATGACCTGCATGGATGTGCTGGGAGATGACTCACATGTCTGGGAGTGTGGAGGGTAGATGCACCGTTTACATGGGAATAGGGTGGTCAGCTCCAGAGCGGACAGGGCCCCATGCTCAGAATACAGTGGGAGAAGAGGGAATTTCTGCACCCTGCTACAAGCAAGGTGCTCATCTGGAGGGACAAATCACTCCATTTCTGGTTCATGTCAGATTTCTAATACATTCAGTAATACATTCATTTCATGCATTCTGTTAAAAATGTACACTCCACCCCAAAATCCCATTTATTTTTTTATATGCTTTCCCCATCTTATACATTATGCAGTCACTTTTCCACATTATATGCATTTTTGTATGCAGCTTTCCCTAATACACACAGCATGTCATGCATTTTTTTCTTAACTGCTTTACCAAAAATGGAGAAATGCACACGTCAAAGAATAATGGCATTCAAACCCACATATTAGTCCTGGAAATACAAAGTATGTCCATCTGCCTCCACTACATACAGCTTAAGGTACACTTGCTGCAATTCTCTCTTTTGCACCTGAGGGCTATACACAAAAGCTGGCTCATTTTGATGTTTGTGTCCAAGAGAATTCCAAGATTGTGGCTGCTATAAGTATTATGAGAATAATGTTCCTATCCCGTTCACAATACTATGACAAATGTAAAGAAATGCATTTTTGGGGGGAGATGTATCAATTTTCCAAACCTGTTTTTTTTAATGTGCATTTTCCCCATTTGAAATACATGCTTCTCCCAAACAGAGGAAGTGAAAACAGAACACAATCAAGCAAGAGAACTTGATCAAGCACAGGCAAGGAGGTGAGCCCAGCTTCAGGGTGGTGTTCAGAGAATCTTGGGGACTACAAAATTTGCTTATCCATGCTAAAAAGCCCATCCTAAAAATGTCACAGAAAAGCCAGAATAAGCTCAGAGAGGTGGGAGGGAGAAGCATTTGGTGATCAAAGACTGGATCCCCTTTCTTCCTTTACAAGAAAGCAAGCTGATCTAAGCTAACAAAAATGTTATATTTGTTTACAATTCCATCAGTTGAAGGGGTGGCTGCTGGCCTTATTAAAACAAATGAACAAAGGATCATTCACCACTCACCCCAAAAAGGCTTTCTTTGTTTAAACTCAGCCCACCTCATCGACTGCCCCTTTCTCCTTATCCTTTACCCAAGAATATGCCTCAGATTCCTAGAAAACATACTGGAAATGCAGACCCTATGGAAAGCTTGCCCAGCAATTTCTCCAAAAGCAGATAACTATTTTCTTCCAAGTTCCCTAAACCAGGTAAAAATGAAAGAACCAAACGAAATGGAACCATAAGTGAAATGAGAGCTTTAACAATAAGCCTGTTTTACAGGAATATCATAAAGAGGAAGCGAATTGTCTGCAGTAAACATCATCATTTTATGCAATACTCTCCTATATACATCTGGCCATATGTAAACAGTTATTTTCAGGGAAATAAGCAGAGGATGTATCAGCACCGACAGCTGAATAACTGGCAGGGGCACCAGGACCCAGGCAACCAGGTTAGGGCTCAAGATGCAGTCCAAATTGTAGTCAAACAGTCCAAGGTCAGAGCCAGGAGTAGGAGAGCAGGAGAGAGCCAGTCCAAGAGGCAAACATGGTCAAACAAGCCAGAAGTTGAGAAACCAAGGAGACAATGCCAAGGGGGGAGCACATACCTGAGAGACAGAGCAGGAAAAGGAGCAAGCAAGGACCAGGAAGCCAAGCAGGGTCCAGGCACAGAGTCCAACAAATAAGGAGCACTCCACCAAATCAGAGGACCTTTGTTGCAGAGGAAGTTTCCAGAGGGAAGAGCTAGTTCTTACATAGCCATTCTCCCAGGGCTCCCAGGTGGTGCTCATGAGAGCCCTGGCAGGTGCAGTAGATTGAGGCTGTAATCCTGCAACTACCAGGGCTGCTATGCTGGTCCTTGGCCAGCAGAGGGAGCATTGAAGCTGCCTTGACAGGATTGCACCTATAGAGTACACAGATCCTTTCCCTTTTAGATGCAAACCAACTTGCTTCCCAGAATTATCCTCTGTGGTCTCTGATGCCAACTATTATTCTGATATTCTGGGGGTATTTTCTAGATGGACATTGCCTACAGCAGAACTGACACTCACAGTATCTGGAGTGCATGACTTTTCATCCACCCCCCCCCCCCCCCGAGTTACTTATCTGTAGAGAAGCCTTCTTCCAACCTGGCCCCCTCAAGATGTTTTCAACTACAACTCCCAGAATTCTTAGCCATTGACCATAATGGCTGTGGCTATTGGGAGCAGAAGTCTAAAACATTTGGGCAAGGAAGGATATTATTGCAAGGATCAGCAATATCCTGGCCGAACAGTGACTTTATCCTTCTGCCTTGGATGGCATATTTGCTGAATTCCTTTGCTCTGCCAAAGCCCCACCCCTGTCTCATTTAACTGCCAAAGGGGTGCTTTCTATTTGCTTAAAGTTGTGCTAGACACACTCACTTGCCACTGACAATTCAGGACAGACCTCTGTAGCCATGAAGTGCGAGATGACAAGCTGAGCACCACTGAGTGCCTTAGTGTTCATGCTTACACATTTACTCACATGCACAAGAGCAAGAACCATGCATCCTGGTCTTCAGCCTCATCAGAAGCCTGTGCAGCAAGCGGGACCAGACAATGTACCCTCCAGGAGAGCCCTCCTCCAAAGTGAAGTTTTTCCATTATGGCTGGGCAAAGGAAGCCTGCAATGGACAGGTCTCTGCTTGAAGCCCAGCACGCCCCCATCTCTCTAGAAGCAGAGGGCATGCACCTGGAATTGTTCCTTGGAATGTGGAGCTCTTAGACTAGGTGTACTGGAGTTAAGCTTAGAGGTTCGGCAACAGTACTCAGCTCTGATATTTCCTCTGTTGGCACTACTAGTTCTTCAGAGGTTGAGACATGTTCAGGTCAGTGCTGGATTCCTGGATCATGGTCACCTCCACTGCTCATGACTCTGGGGAAGCAGCCAAACCCTGAGAAATGGCAACACTGGGATCTTGGCCTACCAGGTTTTAACAGAGCATTCCTCAAAGGCAAAGATAGGGAGCAAGTCCAGGGCACTAATTTACAAGGAACTTGGATCCAAAAATACAGTAAGAGCCTCTTAAACATGGAGTATTGGGCATATGTGATCCAGAGGAGGCCGACATCCACATGTTGTTGGATTCAAACTTCCATCCGTCTCAGCCAGCATGGCTGAAGGACAAATATGTTAAGAGCTGGCGTCCAACATGTAATGTGCCAAAATTCTTCAGTCCCTCCTTTAAGTCCCAGGAATGGGCCACTTGTTGGTCCCAGAGAAGCAAAACTCATTGTCTTAGTAAGTAAACTGTTCGGAGGAACTGAAGGTTTCTTTACAAGCAGCCAGTCATCTCCAGTTTGTTCCTGTTAACCGGCACATCCTTCAGTTTATTTCCAAACAGTATTTACCCAGTTCACACCTTGTGGATCAAATATGGACTAAGATGCAATCTGCAGTTGAAGTCCTTGCATTTCTGAGCACATGGGATTTGCGGAGTTTGACAGCAAGCATACATTTGAAAAATGGGCATTGAAATGCTTACTTTTGAAAAAAAAATGCACGCAGATACTGTATGTTTCAATCCATGGAGAAAATGCATTTTCAATCCATGGAGAAATGTGTACATTTCCAAGATGTGCACAATTAATGGAGATGTTTGGGAAACGATGCATGGGTTTTCATGAAAAAAGAAACAGAGCTTGCAATTAGAGATGGACTCCACTCAGAACAAGCTGCAACATGGAATTTGGAAAATTTCAGAGCGCTTTGTGATTTTCACATCTCTACACACAAAGAAATCCTTAACATCCCTATGCCACACATGAAGGGGAAGGGGAGGGGGAAGGGGGAGAAAGCTTCTACAGACAGAACAGGTTGTGAACATTAAACAAGTCCTTCTGAAATCAAGAGTAGCTGGGAACTGCCACATACTCTCTTCAGCTGTTCAGGGGATTTTGGTGGAGCTTCTGTTGCTAAAAATGCTAATTATGCATTAAGAGCTGCAAACATAATTCTCAAGACAAGTTCATTTGCATGATAATTAAATTGTCTAGATTCATTTTTATGTGATCCTTTGGACAGCCTTTATTTTTCCAAGAGAGAGATAAGGGTAACACAATATACAATATGAGTTAGGGGACTGATTGACATATTTCCCACATTTATCCTGGTTACAAAATCTGGAACTTCGGTGCAGGAATTTGGACATAGAACAGCTTGAAGGGCCTTATGGCCTTTGAAAAGAGCAGCAAGGATGCCAGGGGATGCAGTGCCTGGGGAAGAACTGACGTGGCAGAGCAAGCAAATCTAGAGCAGCTGGACATGGACCACTCTCCTGAAAGGATTGCTCTAGGGACGCTTGGCCACACTTTGGGGGAGCACAGGGTGGCCACTAGTGGGTAGAAGGGCTGGCCGGGGAAAAGCGCAGGTCAGTCCTGGCCATTGTTGACCCCACTGAGCATAGAACGAGAGAGACGAGTGAGCTGGGCCCACGTTCGGCTGGGTCATCCACGCAGCAGTATCAGAATTATGTTTTCAGCATCAGAGTGATAATGCCAGGGGGACAGAAACAGTCCATGTTTGTGGACTCCCGACCAGGTCAGAGTCACTCCGATTTAGTCAACAGGGTGAAATGACATGATGTCATGTCTTAACAGCTGCTCACAAGGGCTGACCCCTTGCAGGATGCTCTCTTGTTGCAACTACACTTGCGATCCTGGTCATTCCAATGGCAAACATCTCATTTCACTATTTCTGGGTGCAATCATGTGCTCTAAACATTTCCAATTTTTTTTCTTGGTGTTGGCAAAGGTCGAGGTCACGCTCCAGACAAAGGAAGGGAAGCCCTGATGCTTAGGAGGGAAATATGCAGATTAGGACCCAGCCTAGAAAGCACAAGAGCTGTCCTATGACCCTCATTCCATTTCACCCCATGTGCTTTGAACGAGCTTTCCATGAAGTGCGGCATCCCTCTTTGACTGAGGCAGAGAAATAATAATGAAACTGGACAATTTAATTTGCATGCAGATGAAGGTGTCACGAGGTTTACTTTTGTAGTGCTTAATGAGTAATTAGCACTTTGAGCAGAAGAGACACCCCTCTGCAACCTTCTGTATGGCTGAGGCAAAGAAGCAAAACTTCCCAGTCACTCCCAATTCTAAATGATCTGCCAATTATCTCTCTTGTTCTCATGCTAGCAGACAATTTGCATTCTTCACTCACTTTGTCACACACACACACACACCCCAAAATCAGTCACAAGCTCCTGTTCTCTGCATCTTTGCTTTGGCAACTCATTTGCCAGCTGTCACAGGAAAAAAAAGCAAGTTTAAGTACGGGTATTTTCTTGTTCAAGTGCCTTTCTCTCATTAAAATCTCTTGTTGTAACAACTTATCAAAAGGGAAGCAAGGGCACAAACTGAGCAGTAAAATTTTCTAAGAGTATGGTTAGAATTGCACCAGCAATGGGTAAGATATTCATTCAGTTCACATTTTAGTGTGGATTTACATAATTTTACATCCTTAAACCACTATGTGAACCAAAACTCAAGTATTCCTAGAAATTTGCACTTCTCCAAACTTTGCATTTGAGTTCTCCATTTTTAAATGCATATAAAACTGAGTATCTTACAGGCAATTGATATTAAAATGCACTGTTTTTGAAAATTACTGGCAAAATTGTGTGCGATAGAAATGCATAACGTGTGTAGTGGGAGAAATGTGTGCAAAAATCATGATACATTTTCTTGCAAATTTATTAAAAAGTTCTCAAAGTTTAGGATAACTAAATCTAAGCCTGGAGATTTTCTTAAAGTTTAGCATCAATTAAATTTAGAATAAAAAATGGAAATCAGGAAACCCAAAATTAACAGATTCATTTATCCTTAGGCAATATCTGGGAAGAAATTCATTTGGTTTGCATTTTAATGCAAATGCAACTAATTTTACATTGTCAAATTAATATACTATTTGATGGCACTATCCTTCAATATTTGCACAGCTCCAGATTTTGCAATAGAGTTCTCCAGACAGAGTCTGTACAAGAGTGTAGAAAACTGTATATAAGTTGGGGAAAGACCCATTTTTTCATCCTTACTTGGAAAAAAAAGCACCTTTTTATTTCTTTGGAAAAATTGGGAGAAAAAATGTTTTTCCCCACCTTTTCCTCAGGCCCTCACATCTCCGTCCTTGTCCTTCAGGGGTTAGTGATCACAAAAAAATCTACCTGCACATGTAGGAGCTCTATCTGTACAGATACAAAAAAGAAAGCTGATGGGGCAGGATCCTGCTACCATGCCATTCCTCCTTTTCACGCTCTGTCCTGTGCAGATAAATCATCAGAAAAAGGTTCCATGCATATTTTAAAGTACCCTGGAAAACAAATTGTGTGAATATACATGCAAAACCCTTTATGGAGCAATCGTGAAGGTATTAGTGTGTGAGAAGCCATTGAATAGTTTGGGTTTCTAGAGCCAATGTCAAAGAAAGCTGGGGATTGGACTCTGACTGTAGCACCCACATGGTCTTCTTATAGCTTGCACAGAAAGAACCACACTGGTTATTCTCCAGGGCCAGGAAAACAACCTCAGAGAAGGACAAGGTAGAGCATTCCAGTCACTGAGAAGTTCAGATCAGGATATGAGCCATTCTGGCAGCTTTGAGCCTCCTCTGTTGCCCCTCTGAGATGGTCCAGCCGGACTGGACATCAGAATGATAAAGCCACAGGAACAGAAACAGGCAACGCCCTGGGGCACAACTCTTCCCCACAATCAGTCATCCAAGTGTTCTGCAGAGCAGGAGGGACACCTAGGAGAACTTCCCATCCATGCTTCTTCTGCCTTGCATAATCTTCAAGTGCAAAGGTTTGTGTGAATTTGGATCAGCGTGCACCTCAAAGCCATTCCAATTATAACCCTGAGTCCACCTGTGCCCCAAGCAACCACACTAGACCTAGGAGCAACCCCAAACTGTAGGCTGGTTAAACCCTTTAGGGGAAATGGAATCTCACCCATAACAGGTTGGAAACCATTCAACTGGTAGAATAATGACTTATCAGCTACAATTTGTGTCATCTCAACCCCATGATAGCTGTGCCAGCCAAGTTTATGCCCTTTAGACAGGATGGGAAAGATGTAAATTGTGCCTGTTATTATTATTACTGCAGTCTCTCATGGGTTTTATTTATTTGCTTCCCTTTGATTTATAAACCGCAAAAGCCTGCTCATACTCTTGGCACAGAGAACTGGCCAATTACTTAACATGACAAACCAAATATGGTTTAATCAGTTCCTTGCATCTATCACATAGATGTTCATACGCATTCGCACTTCATCCATCACTGAATTTCCGAGCCACGGTACATAGCCAGCAGGCTTCCGTGATGCATCTTTTGCTGGACTTTGCCACCTGAGAACAAATGGATGTATTGAAGTTTTGAATGGTCTCCCATAAAGGAAATTCACAGCGCCTACACAACTTGCATGTTTTGTAGAAGGCTATACTAGGACCTATCTGCCAGATATGGCAGCTTTGTTGTTACACGGGTCTTTTTAAAGCTATGGGACATAATTCAGCTACTCAATTTGCTTGTCCTTGTTTGAAGCGGCACTGCTCAGGAGTGGAAACAATGCTACCTGCTGATCTTTCTCCTCCTCCTCTTTTCACAGCATCATTTAGCGTCTCTGCTATAAAGACGTTCTGAAGTTTATAAAAACTAGAAGCAATGACTTGTGGTTGTTAAGTGCCATCAAGCCACCTCCAAGTTAGGTGAACCCTGTGAATGAGCACCCTCCAGAATGTGCTCTCCTTGGCCGCCCAGCTCAGCTCTTGTCAACTCAAGGCTGTGGCTTCTTTTATGGAATCGATCCATCTCATATTTGGAAAAGCAATACATTACAGAGTAAAAGTTCAGCACAGTATCTAATATAAGAGCTTAGCAACAGCCAAATGAGATATTAATTAAACACACACAAATCTTTGAAAGCAGTGAAGCATTCAGCATCTGAAAGCTTGCAGAATTGCTGGAGGTTTGTAGGGAAGGCATTCCAAAAATTTTTTGTGCCCACCACTATAAAACTCTGCTTCTTCTGTTTGTCTGTAAAATGCCATAAACTTTGTGTTGTGTGAAATGTTGTGACAAAGCAGAACCTCTGAGATAAAGTGTGAACAGGTTCATAAGGGAGGAGGTAGTTCTTGAAATGTACTGGCCCTGAGAAAGCAAGGGCTTGAATACCAGCATGTTGAACTAAGTGGGAGGACAAATGCAGTATCGCTCATGCAGCTTGCAATTTCTGGGCCCCAGATAAAAATATGATTGCAGCATTTATGTTTGAAACCATCTGCACCCATGTCAAGCAAAGAAGAAAAGAAGGATTTCAACTTTATCCTTGTAACATTGTAGGAATTCTTCATTTGCTAGGCCAGGTACATAAACTAGGATCTTCATTTTAACCCTGGTTTGATCAACAAAGCAGAACCTCTTATTAGAAGCCCAAAGTGTGGGCTCCTAATTTATTGATTGCAGGGATGCTGAGTTGCAGAATACACACCCAGTGACTGATTCCTTCTATATTCTGTTTATATTATTTCTTTTGTCATATTTACCAAAATAATGAGAAAATGGACCTGTATGCACATTTTTAAAAGTAAAAAAGAGAATGAGAGTATTTTAATTACTGCATCAGAACCTGTGTGGGTAATGTGAAAGGGTAATAAAATGTCTATAAAAGGAGCTTTTGTTCTAATATTTGCTGGTAAACTGACAAGAAGAGGATAGTCTTGCTAGGAACTTGCACTTAGAATTAGAGGTGTTAGGGACCTGAACAGAGAGAGCTGATATATGTCTGGAGTGCTTAGCCATTTTTATGCCTTTGATCAAAATCCCTTTCATCTGAGGGCCTCAGAGCCCTTCAGTTAATCACTGCAGGTCTTATGGGACCATGCGAAGAAAAAATATTGTCTCCTCTTTCCATTGACAGGCAACCAATATTTGGATAGACAGATAATGGTATACCAAGTAGTGATTATAATCACACAATGAATTGGTTGTCTTAATAGGAATAGGAAAGGTTCATGTTCAGTTCACATTTGACAAATATATTCCAAATCCACGCTCCATAGATGAGCGTGGATTTGGGCTTCCACGGGAGGTGGTTGAGGCCCCATTGGTGAGGGTGTTCAAAGACAGGCTAGACATGCCCATGGTGGGCATGTCTTGAGTGGAGCCGGCTGGAGCTGGGATCAGACTAGATGGTCCAGGAGGCCCCTTCTGACTCGCTCTGTTTCTATGTTTCTATGAATGTGCAAACCAGAATGCAGAAATCCTGCACTAAGCAAGGCTTGGACTCATTGGCTGCATTGGGCCTTCCAACTCTACAATTCTATGATTCTGTGGGCAAAGGATGCAGTTATGACCCTGTTGGTTCCTTTCAATGATCCTAGTAAGCTGCACTTGTATTTCAGCCTTTGCCTCAAAAAGACTTGAATTGTGGGGCAACATAAATCTCACCTGCAGATGGTAAATGGGTCAGTTTTGCTTTCACTTGCATTGGGATTTTGAAAATTTCAACATCTTTCCTTTGGACAAGAACACTAACAATTTTAATAAGGTCAGATCAGAAATGAACGGAAATGAAACCCCACCTCTCTTCTTCAGCCAACGTGGTGCAGTCATTTTCGGCAAGAAGAGAGTCCTGGTGTGCCCGCCTGCCACAGGGCTGCTGCAGATGAGGAGCCTGTCAAACAAAGGAGGTGGCAACTCTAATTCAGGACTACCATGGCTGAATACACAGGAATTCAGACCTAGACTTTTAAGAGCATAGCATGGGGAAAGCCCTAGGCCTTGATAGTCTTGCTTGCCTGCTTGCTTCCTCTCCCCTCTCCCTCCCTCCCTCCCTCACATTCCATTCTGATTTTTTTAACCTTTTCCTTCCAAATGTGGAAAGCATCATGCATTTTGGTGTATTGTAATCCAAACAGAACCAAAGCAAAATTCTCACCCATCTATATTCTCATTAGAATGCATGTCCCCAAGTCTTCAGTTTGCTCCTTTGTCTCAAACCACGGCTGTTTGGCTTCCAGGGCAACCTCTGCATCTTACATCCCCAAGGGATGGAGAGTCTGCATGACTTGGGATGGTAACCTAGCTGTGTCAGGAAGAGAGAACATTGTTGTCAAGGGTGTTAGCGATATAATGGGTTTCTAAGCAACTGTCATTTAGTTCTGCATAGCATCATGGGGAGCAAAGGCAGCATGAAGTCTGTGCCTAGCCATCCATTTTTTGCCAAAAGAAAAATGGAGAGGGAGAAGGAAGAGACAGAGATGATGGAGGAGGAGGAGAATGCAAAGCTTTTGCTGAGTTAGGAGCACTCTATTCCACCCCATTCAGACTTTGATCAGCAAAGCCGTTACCTCACTCCAATTCACAGTTGAAGAGGAAGTTGCTATAGAAATAACTACCATTGGCTTTGTATTCCAAATGCCTTTAGCTCTTGCTAGGACAAAATAATAACAACAGTAACAACATTTTTAAAGAAAGAATAGCAGAGTCAAATATGCAATCAATTAATTCTATTGCCAATGAAGCTGTTTGAAAGTTTGCATCCTGTGGTACAAAGCTGTTGTGATTACTTCTTCTTTCCTACTTGCAAATTAAATAGTGTGCATGCAATTTCTGGACAATTTTGGGGAAAAAAAAAAACAGTCTTGCTGTTGAAATATGGTTGTGGTTTGGGGTAGTTGGGCAACCAGGTTTTCCTAGAAAGTATGTATGGGTTTTAGGACAGGGAAATGATTACTGTTCAAAAGTTTCAGGATTTGTTAAACATCAGAATGCTCATCTTGTGGCCAATTCCTGTTTTATTCCCTAATCATTGCCCATTCTTCCCAAAAAGGGAAATTTGGGCAAATTATGCAACAATTGGACAAGAGATTTGTTCAAGTTTCCCAGATTTATACAGATCTCCTTACATTTGTGTAACTTTTCTCCATGAATTGAAACAACACTGGTTCAGTCAAGAGAGGAAATTCGTTCAAATTAGGATTTTTTTTTCAAGTCAAACTGAGAATCAGGAACAAGAAGAATGTGAGCACATGTTCAACTAATTCTGACTATTTTTGCTGGTGCATCCATGCTGGTCACACTCACATTTGGACATATTGAACAGCCCATGTTCAAATGTTCTGCCAGCAAAAACAATTTTCTCATATACGTTTATCTATGCTCTTATCTGTTTAATCCACCAGATGTGCTATATTTTGCCTCATTTGGGACTCAGTTGCTTTGCGATTTCATTGCTGAGTGATAGTAAAAGATCGCTTGAAGAAGCACAAGCAAATACGCAAGTTCTAGTCATGACCAATTGTTATCTCCCAATTTTTGTTCAGCTTTAAGTTGGGCTCAAGTGTGGCTCACCGCTTTGTGGTCTGTAACACGAATGGTCCCTGGTAACGTTATTTGCACAGCCAGAGCTGAACCTTAAACTCTGCAGGTTGCCTTTTTCCACAGAGATGCAATTCATTTATGAATGCCTTGAGAATGTTGCATTCCCCCACTGCTCCGCTCATGAACCAGAGCAGATGGGAAGAAATCTTAAGTCTACTTAACCATACACCCAATTACAAACCAGATTTGACTTGATCCACAACTCAGCATTCTCGATGGGTTGGTTGGATTTTTCTCTGAAGTACAGGCAAGATGCAAATGTAAATCATTTCTTTCCCACTTCTAAGGACAGCATTTTCACATGACAGCTGACAACAGAAATGAAAATGAAATCACAATGCCATAAAATGCACAATGATCCAATCTAAAAAGGCATCTTCGAAAAGGAATGAGCACTCACAAAATCAATCAGAAAAACTTGGCAAAATGAGCAGGGCTACAGATTTTGTTTATGAACAGTGAAATGTGGGGGTGATGATCTTGGGACAGGGGTTCTAAACCTGCAAGAACACTATTACCAGTCCCACCACGCTGATCATTCCCAGTGACAGACCAAAGAGCTAGACTTCTGAGGTCTTTCTGAAGGCCTTGTCTAAGGGTGAGGCTATTCTTCAAATCATCTGATTCCAACTGGTTTGAGGCTCTGCAACTGGAGATACGGAAGATGAAAGAGACAGCATTAAGAATGTCCATTACGGATTGTGTACCTTGTCCAGCATTCTGTTCACACAATGGTTGAACCCAGGAAAGCTACAAGTAGGACTTAAGTGCCACAGCACCCTCACACCCATGCTTCCCAGTAACTGGTCACATAGGGATTCTGCTCTGATGCTCAAGTTAGCATCGAGCCACCAGAACTAGTAGCTAATGATTGCCCTCTCCTCCAAGAATCTGTCCAACCTCCCTTTAAAGCCATCCAAATTGGTGGCTGTTGCTGTGTTTTGTGCTGGTGAATTCCATCACTTCACCACGTGCTAAATGAAGCTTCCCCACCAGTCAGCTTCATGGCATGACCTCATTGGGTCCCAGTATTAAAAGAGAGAACAAAAAAGGCATTTTTACCCAGTATTCACCATAATAGCAAGCTATCCAGGTGCTTCCTCTTTCCCACATGCTTCTATTCCTTGTGACAGCATTCGGTAATCTCCATAATATTTACATTCCTGTGATGTCTTACACATTGGCCCTGTTAGATGAGCATTGTTGAAACAATTGGAAACCCTTGTCCTGCTGCCGCTGCTGCCGGTTTGCATCAAGGGATCAGTGTTGCCGGAATGTTGGAAAAATCTGAAATAGATTCAAATGACTTTGGATCACTTTATCCCTCAGATCCCACAACGATCTGGCATTTTTCAAGCTGCCTGGATTTTGCAAACCTACAGGCTATCTTTTTACATTCCAGAATCATATGCAAATTTAGTTATACAAAAATACAAAGGTTACTGTAAAATGCACTTACACACACACACACCCCAGAAACAACATTCTGTATATATCTGATCTTGTGCCAGCTTCTGCTGTGTAGAAGTTGTCATATTCTGCTCATTGGCTCTACCCTGAGCTAAAAAGAACAGGCAAAATGTTGCATGTCAGTGAATATTACAAGAATTTCAGCATGCTTTTTGTGTACTTTTCTGCAGGTAGAAAAATCCCATTCTGCCCAAGATAGGAATATGGGATAAAAGACCCCTGACAAATGTACAAGTTAACCAAAATTTATCCACTGCTACAATATGGATAGTCTTGCTGCCATGAGAATCTTGTCTATTTTTATATTCCAGAATGATTCTATCATTGTAATCATGAGGCAGGCAGGATCCTAGACCTTTCCAAAGAACGAATTATGGCTTGATTGGGAGCACCCAGAGGTCTCTACTGAGAAAAGCCCAGGGGAAAAACAAACACAGAACCTAAATGTGTGAAGTTAGCCAACTGGTGGAACCCAGTGAGGGTGAACTGCATTAATCAAAGTGGTGGCATGAGCCATTCTGAAAACAGCAGGGCCCCAATTTGTTCCATTCCCAACTCGCTCAATTTCATGTTCTATCTAAACTACCATTTTCAGAGAAAATGCTTCCTCGAAGAAGGAGAATTTCTGTGAAAGCAGTTGATCTCCCCAACATGATGTGTCCATCACGGGTGTGGAAACACTTCATACAGGATGGGCTGGATCCAGGTTTAAGCTGGATTGTTCAAATTGTTCTGCTTTTTCACCACTCAATCTCCACCAATTCTTCTGATGGAAAGGGACTTCCCTGCTCCTTTCCTTCTCATGGTGACCCCTGGAAGTTCTTCAGAGAGTTACACAACCCTGGCAAATGAATTGGGAACAGGGATGGATGCTCAAAACATGGCCAGAAGGGCTCTCAATGACCAGCGTCCTGGACCAAACATGGAAGGAATAGATCTCATCCTTCATGGGCCAATGCACAGTATGGGAAAAGAACAACTGGAGAGCTTCCAGTCATGGATAAATACTTTGCCCTAGGTCAGTGTCACATTTCAGTTGAGATTTAGTCTTCTAAGGCAGTGGAGTCTTTTAAGAAGAATGGCAAGGGGAATGTGTGAAGAACTGGGCAAAGAACATTGACAACAATGATATAAGCTGTCCCTTTGTTTATATGTTTTCCATTCCAGAAGCATTATCATTCGGCCAGCTAGACGTCTCGCCCTCTGCTGAGCCATCCAACCAAGCTTAGCCTTGATGCCAGCCCTGGTTCTGAACATGGAAACGTCATACAGCTTTATGCTTGGTTCCCACTGATATATTATCTGGAAACCCATAAATCTTGCAGCAGCCCACTACTTAAATCCAGAATGTCCTGGAGAATTATGCTAGTCAGAACAAAGAAAGATCTAAAGAGCTTCTATAGATATAACCTATTACCAGCCTCCATGCTCAGTTGCTGGAGATTTCCCAATGCTCAAAAAGCCCATCTCGATGCTAAAAAAGCAACTTCAGAAAAAGAGTCATTTTCTGATAAATGGTAGGTTTCACACTGATGCCACTAAGGTACAACCAGCTGAGATAAATAGCAGATGTGAACATCCAAATAGGATTTAAGCACAAAAAACTGTCGAAATCAATCGTAAATGTACTGGTAACTGGCGAAGGGAGACAGAAAGGGAAGGAATGCACTCATATTTCCTCATTGCCACCAGCTACGCAACTGTGTTTTGGAATGGCATTAGCAAATTATCGAGCAATTCAGGGAACAAAGAATTACAATAATCAATTCCTGCAGTAATAAAAGGCCCGAGCTAAGCATTCTGCTTCAGTTACATTCACGCAGCCCATAATTTTAGAGATATTGTGTCAGCAAAAGAGAAGGAAAGTGTTGCTCAGTTATTTATCTGCAATTACTTCCCCCCTGTTGAATACATATTTATTAGATTTTATGCAAATAAACATTAGGAGAAAAAAGTAAAAGAAAAGCAAAGCAAAAGGGAACTACAGAAAATCAATCTTGTACATCAACCTAATAATTGATTTCCAGATGCTGAAGCGAAAAGGAAAGGACAATAGAACATTGTGTAGTCTCTTAAAGGCAATGTCACCTCCCTCCCCATAATCTCTCTCTCCCTGGTAATTGCACCACTTCATTGCAGAACAGGAAGGAAGAAAATTCATTTACATAGTGAATTAAACTGCAGCCATTTAGGACAGAGCTCCTACAAATGCAGATCTGGTTAGCGAGAGAACAAGGCGATGACAGTGAGAGCAGGTGGTGGCAGAGCGAGGACGTCTACTTTTTGTCATGCTGGAAGAACACAAGAAGGCTACTGGTCAGACCAGAGGCAAAGGCTGCCAGCCTAGACTACATGAGGATGATGGAGAAGAGGAGAACCTTATAAGTCACTGTGGGTGGCTTGCAAGAAGACAACAAGTGAGGTATAAATGAGTGATTGCTATTGGCATGCATTTATTGGGGGCAATCTGGGATCAACCATCTGACACATCTGGAGACACTATTTGGAGAAGGCTGCTGTATTCAGAGATGTAAAAGGACAGTGAGGTGTTGTGCTCAGGAGGAAGGCTGAGGTGACTTTTCACCCAGTTAGAAAATGACAGCACTGCTCAGAGGTTACCAGTGAGAGTATTTGGTCTTCTTTTCCATTGTTGTAGTTCAGCGCCATCTCCAACTCATGGTGACTCTGTGAATGAAAGCCCTCCAGAATGTCCCATCCATGACAGCTCCGTTCAGTTCTTCCAAGTTTGAGGCCATGGCTTCCTCGTGGATTCAATTCATCTCAAATATGAAACTTGAAGGCCTTCCCTTTCATCTCCTGCCTTCAACTTTCCCTAACATGGTTGTCTCCTCCAGTGAGTCTTGCCTTCTCTTGAGGTGTCTCTTGAGATGTCCTCAGTTTTGTGGTTGTTGCTTCTAGGGGAAGTTCTGGCTTGAGTGCATCTAGGACTCACTTGCTTGTCTACTGTTCTCCAGGGTATTTGCAAAGCTCTTCTTCAGCACCATGGTACAGCTTTCTTCAATGCCCAGCTTTCACATCCACAGACTGTGATTGGGAATGCAATCGTGTGGATGACCCGGGCCTTCATCTCCAGTAAAACATCCTTACACTTGATGTTTTCTAGCTCCTTCATTGCTGCCCTTCCAAGTCTTGGTCTTCTTTGAATTTCTTGGCTGCGGTCTCCCTTTGAATTGATGACTGCACTGAGGTATGTGAAATCTTTCACAATTTCAATTTCTTTGTTATTAACAGTAAAGTTCAGAATGTATTGAAGCTAATTATTATTATTATAATGATTACCTTTAATAAATAGGCTTTGCAGAGGGCTTTGTTGTATTCTGAACCTGTTGAAACCAGTTTGACTAGAAATGGAAGTGAAGCAAAAGAAGCATGCATTACTGTCATTGGAAATGCTGTATGTATCCCAGTTTTTAAGAGCTAAAAGTGGGGGAAATTGTATCGCTCAGTTTTAGCTTTTCATTTTTCTCAATTTAGTTTTGTTTATCTGGAACTCTGAGATTTCTTCAGTCTCTTGTTCATCCAAAACATTGAGAAATCTTTCCAATCAGTTTGTCTGAAAATTCACAAATATTTTAGGGCGTGTTTCTTCAAATACATAAATTTGGTATGGATTTTTGCCCAATATACATCAATCACAAGCTTTTTTTCTTAATATGATGCATTTAAATATTATTTCACCTAATGTGCATAATTTGAACACATGGTTTGATTGAAGAACTACATTGCTCATGGGTGCCCCGGGACCCTGAGCTCTCCCTGGTGTCCTGGGTGGGCTCTGTGGCCAAGTATGCCTTTTTTTCAGCTGAACCCTCCTCTTCTTTCCCAGCATTGCTACCACTTGTGTGCTTGACAGACAGAAAGCCAGTAAGGACGGATGCAGTGGCATCTCCTGCCCTGCCTGTTCAGCATCACCATCGTCTGGGTCAGGTGAGAGTGAGAGAAGCCAGCAGGCTGCCATGGTGAAGAGGAGGAGCAGCAATCCCAGGAGGCTTTTGTTGGGCCCCCATCAAGGTGTGGCCCTTCAGAGGTGCCCAGTCATACCTCCCTTTGATGCCAGCCCTGCCTACATATGTAGTGAAAAAAGTATTTAACTTAGCACTATGTAAGATCACACACAACAAAAACAACAGAGTGTTAGGCTATATTAAAACTGCTATCCACAATATATTTGTGGTGCATGGATCCCAGAGGTTTTAAAATTATGGCATTGCATGAACCAGGCTGCTAGATGCTGTCAGATAAGTTCTGATTGGTATGCCACTGATCTTGTCCTCTTCAGACTGCATTCAATTGTGGTGCAAAGTGCTACCGTATTTATGATCTGCTTGAATTTTAGATTTGATCTGCACAAACTGAGGAATAAGGTGGCCCTGTTCTCACGTGGTGCAGTGGATCAAGCTACTTCAGAAGGAGGGAATTAGAAGACAATTACACTTGCGTGCTTAGCCACCCTGTCTGTGGGTAGACAACCTGTGGTAGAGCAATTTCCGTGTAATTCTTCAGGAGGAGGAGTTTTCCAATGGTCTATCAAAGGTAGGGTGCACCATGGACCAGGGTTGTATCAAAACCTCTTTCTTTTTCTTAAGTGTTTTATTTCTTTCTGTTTTTTCTTTTGTGATCTCCATTCTGGTGGCAACAGCATCATTTCTTGGCAGCCTGGCCTCCAATTTGCATTGTTGTCAAGGCACGGGGTGAAGGGCATGGCTGTGTCTTGCTCCTGAAACCAGCGCTGTGTCAAAAACTCTCCTCCCATATCCTGAAAGATTATTTCCCCATGAAAGAGGCTTCCATGTTTCACAAGGGAACATTATAGTTAATCTTGAGTTGCTCTTGGTGGTGCTTTTGAAGTCTGAATCTGTGCATGATGGCCAAGAAAGCGACATTTGCTTTGGCCTTCTGTTATGCATCTCTCCAATGCTTTGCAGTCTCTCAGGCTGCCTGGACTTCCTGATCTGAAAAAACCTTGTGGGATAAATTATGATGACTTATGATGTCTTCCCTGGATGGTCACTGAAGGGCAGAAAGCGGTGGAGGCAGCCGCCGCCAAAGAGCTTACTGTGGTTATTGCATTTCCATGCTACTCAATAACCGAAGCTTTCTGGGTGCTTTTCCACAGTTCCAACAACTTTTGTGTAGGAATGTAAGAATCAGTTGCCAAAATCCATTGAATGACATCCTGAAGTTCATCTTGATTTGAGTACAATGGACAATTGCATAATGAAACTCAGAGCACTCCGATGCACCCCTCAGACAGCATATGAGTATAATCAAAAGCCCTAATCCCAGGCGAATTTCTCCAAGATGTTCCTCTGCTTTGGTTTTCCTTTTTGAAAGCAGTGTGTTGCTCAGAGCAGAGCAGCTGAGCTGTGTGGGACCCCAAGACTGGCAGACAATCTCTTTCCTGATCCCTCGTATGCAGGTATCCAGGACTGTTTTTCTGGTTTTTGTTTGCTTTTGCTTGCTGTGGTCTCCTTAGCTGACTGTTGAGCTTGCTGCCAAAGGCCTGTGCCTGGAAGCTGTACTGTGGCTGGATTCGGGCTGGAGACTCACCTGTGTTCTCAGCAGCCCAGGGAAGAGGTTCATAAAGGACCAGACCTGCCATGGGTGGTGGGGAGCATGATGTGGGGTTCCACCTCAAAGTGGCACCAGTGTGGCTGATCTCTTTCAGGGTAGTTGTTTTGGAGTGGCCCAAGGGTAAGGGCCACCCCTTCTAATATCATGGATAATTTGGCAGTTCAGCCTTTTGTGATGGACTGGTTTAATTCTACAGGGCCTTACTGTGTGCCTCAGAAGGAAGACATAGACCAAGAAGGGGGATTAATGGGAGACCCTCTCGGTGCAGTGACAAGTAAAGGAAGATAGGACAGTCATCCTATCTCTGTGTCAGTCCTCCTTACTTCTCTCAGCCTGCCCTCAGGTCTTTGCATGCTACTCTTAAATGCCAGGTTGGTCCAGAACAAGATTGCCCTTACCCACGATAGAATGGATGGGGGATTGACTGACATGCACAACCGGGAGCTCAGTGGGTGAAGGGTGAAGCTGCTCTCTTCAAGTTGTTCCTATCAGCATCAGGGCAGACTTGTGACCTGGGCAGGAATGCCTGCTGCCTCCTGCTGCAGGCTTCTTGCCCATCTGAGTACTGCTCTTGGGTTGGGTCAGCAGGACAGCCTGGAGATCTGCAGGTGCCTCCCCCTCACCGACTGCTCAACAGATTCTCTGTCTAATGGAAACTCTGATGCAATGCTGGTTCCTCCCTCCCCAGCCTGTTGGCTCTGGGGGACATTAATATCCATGCTGATTTCACCTTTTCTGGGACAAAGCAGGATGTCGTGGCCTTCAGGATAACCACGTATTGGCCCATCCTGCATGATACAGTCTGCATTCATAGTGAAGATGTTCTGCAGGATTTGGAGATGCCTCATTTAACCTAAATAATTTAAATTAAATTCTCCATCATTGTTCCTTACTATTTTCAACAAGAAATCCAGTAATACCCTGGACTGTTGCTAATTGGAATCTCTAAAAGCTGCTCTCCATAATGCAATTCTGCCTCCACTCACCCAAAGCTACTTTTTCTCCCTGTCCATTTTTATCAAGGGTAAACGTAAAGGTGTGGGGCCCACAGAGGTGGAAATGAAGTAATAGGTTTTCAGTGTGTGGTTCTGATGCCATCTCTAATTTAATAACTATTAATGTGAAATGTTTGGCTGGTTTGGGAGCAGAACTTGTTTAATGCATTAATTGGTACTTATTCTAAGCAGTTCATTAGGAAGGCTGCTCCTTCTGCCTCCCCCTTACACTCCAGCTGACCTGGCAACTGGGAGGCCAGCCCTCCCAATCAAGCAAGTACGCTGATTAACATGCCCTGGGGTCAAGTCTGTGTATGTGAACACATTAGGCACTCCAGGGAGATTGGGGTTGGAAACAGGCACAGATGCCAAAAGATAGCAGAAGCATTTAGTTGGTTTTGTTTTTCGATCTGCCTTTTTGACCAGTGAAACAGGCAGGATGAGTGCACAGGGCACCGTCTTGACATTCTTAAAATGAATTCCATTTGGCCACAATTTTATGCTGACATTTTAATTGGGAAATAAGAGACCTTGAGTCTGAATCCAGAAGCTCTAATTCTCCAAAATGGCTGGGCCACCGTGTCTCCACCAGTGGGCCAAACCATGCCCAAGGACCTGGGTTTAAACTCTGACATCTCCAGGAGAAGCTGAGTAGAGATGGGTGGAAGTCTGAAACCTTGGAAAAGCAATGTCAGTCAATGTAGAAGTACTCAGTTTAGGGAGGTACAAATGGGGAGGAAGCTATTCAACCAATAATTTGGGGTGACTTTTGTTCTCCATCTGGTGCTCAGAAGATTGGGACTTTTCACAAATTCATTCATTTATTGGCCCAAAAGTACAAATCCCTCCATAGCACATAATTTCACACTTCCTCCTTGTGGCTAAATTTGTGCCAAGTGTCAGGCTTCCGTGTACTTGCCACTGCATCTAGAACCTCAGATGAGATCTGTGGAAAGCCTGCAAGCACATGGATGTATGTATGTATGCATGTATGTCATATGCAAATAAAGGACACAGACAGAGGCTGCGTTCAGACAGTACAAGAAACCACAGGGTTTACATGTGTGTGTGCATGTGTGCCTTTGTGTTTTACCATTATTATTCTGTTGTGTTTTCCAAACCCAGTCATGGTAATTCGTCATGATAAGTTTGTTCTTTGGAAACCATGATAACAAACATAGCTTGTTCTATGGCTTCTTTATACCTTGCTTTGTTGTCAAAACCCAAGTTCACCATTTCTATTTATTTATTTTTATTTATTAATTAAAATATTTAGAGGCCGCCCCATTGCACTGAAGCCTCGGGGCGGCTTACAACAAGATTAAAATACAATAATGAAATAAACAATATTAATTTATCCCTCCCCGTCCCCTTACCCTTGGTGCATCTCGGCAAACAAAATAAACCATAACTTAAACCCTAATAAACCCCATAAATAATAAACCCAATAAATAAATCAAACCAACCACCAAAACAACAATAATTCATCATAAACATATAAACAAATCAATCAACCCAAACCAACACTAACAATTAAAATAAGACTTAAATAAAAAGGTCTTCGCCTGGTGCCAAAAAGCATATAATGACGGTGCCAGGCGAACCTCTCCAGGGAGCGCATTCCATAATTGGGGCGCCACCGCTGAAAAGGCCCTCCTCCGAGTACTTATGGTCCCAGTATGCAACTTATGGTCCCAGTATGCAACTATCACAGAGTTCTCTGGAAAGAACTTTAAACTGGGCCCAGATTTGCACTGGTCACCAGTGTAGATGATACAAAACTGGCATAGTATGGGCCCAAGAAATGCTTGTTAAAAAAGAAGGCCCTACTTGAATCAGTTGGAGTGTCCAGACCATCTTCAAAGGTAGCCCCACATGACGCACATTGCAGTATTCCACCTGGATGTTCCCAGGGCATGGCTGACCATGGCTAAGCTCTGTCTGTCAAGATATGGCTGTAGTTGGCAAATTATCTGCAGCTGAAGGAAGGTGCCCCTGGCTACTGAGCACACTTGGGGCTCTTGACCAGGACAAGATGAGCACTTTGAAGTCATGGATCCAAATGGATCCTGGGGGGTGTCAGAGCATTGGATGGGCAATTCAGAACAGTATGAACAGCCTAGCCTTGGTGGACGTGAAAATTACTAGAAGTGATCTGTTGATATGGAGCACTACAGCTGTGCGAACATTTGGGTTTTCCTTGAGGGGGTGTCTGTGGGGACCGACATGATGAGCAACTGTCCTTCCAAATTTACTACACAAAATGTACACACACATGTTCTTCTCATTTTCTCACATACCATTCTCACAACATGCATACACATATATAAGTGAGAGAAAGAAATATGCCGCTCCTGATAAATTTGCTCTGGGGAAAAACTGATTTGCAGATTGGAACTGAATTTTCCAGCAGGTTGTGCCGTTTCTGAATCTCCTGAAGCTGTTCTGAGCTGTAAATAGATTTTTAAATGTGTATTTTGAGAAGATATATGTTAAGAAATATCTATTTTAAAGTGAATTTTAGCTTTTTTTAAAGTCACAAATTAGTGTGGGACTTATGAGTGAACAGATGGGAATGTAAAACAGACTGGGAATAGAATAATTTGCCCTTCTCTAATATAAAGAGATGCTTCAAGTTGACAAGTAAACTTATCATTTTTTATTATTAGTATAAAAATGTTTTATTCCTCGAGTAGGAGCAGACAGATGGCATCAGGCATGCTTGTGGGGACATGTAGTTCAATGGTCCCCAGAGTTTGAGTCAGTAGGATGCTGCAGCTATACAGGATCAAGAATTTGCCTACTGGCTCTTGATGTCACCTGACCCCTACTGGCTTGGGAGTGGAGGCTCTAGTCTCCAAGGGAGGAGAAGGACCAACTTCTTAGCATCAAGCCACATTTCCCTAATTGGTGGAATTCTGCATTCACTTGTGTGTTTTGTTAATGACATCTGTAGGACTCCTATTTCGCTTTGCAGAGTTAGCCTAGCTGGCCAGTGCAGCATAATAAAGACTACATTAGAAGCCTTTTTCACAGATCTACTTGGAGGGAGGGAGGAGGGTGGGAAGGCCTCCCCTGCTACTCCTGCAACTCAGTTGGATGGACAGTCATGGTCATCGTGCTGCACCCCACTGAATGAAGAAGGAATGAGACTGGGAGGCCATATTCTGGCAGCCTAAAGCCTTTCTCCTATTCGCCCCCAGAATCCTGTCGTCTTTCTGAGTTCAGAGCTTTTTTCTGACATTGAAGAACTGCTTCCGAAAACTCCTATGGCCATCAAGATGTTGCCTAGAAGCCCAAGGGCCACTCTGTAAATTCATGCTTACAGTTGGAGAAGCATCCCTTCATATCAGAGGTAGATATATCTGTTGATTCTCTGACTTCCTTGCTTTCGCATCTGTTTACTTATGTGCCATAGATGTTTCTTAATGTATATCTTCTCAAAATGTACATTTTAAAACCCATTCAGAGCTGGAAACTAATTCAGGAAAAGCTGGTGGGAAGTTAATTTCCAATCTATAAATTAGTCTGGCAGCGGGTGTGCATTAGGTCAGCTTGCTATGGCGTGAACAGAGACCAAACCTCTCAATCTTCATATACACACATGCACATATATGAATGGCGGGGATGGTTTCCATGTTCTTTGGCCTCGGCGTAAGAAAATTCTATTTCTCATGGGGCTTTTATTATTACAGATGCAATGATAGCTCAACTTGGGCTGTGACACCATACCATTATTTTTAATGTCTGGAGTCCGAACAGTGGAATGAATCACGGCAGCCGACAACCTGTCGCCTCGGCATCTGAATCCCATAGTTCATCTTGTACAGGTGGGATGAGCCCTTTCATTACCTACTGTCACAGTTCCACAGACCAGGTTGCTGAGAGATGGGGTATCACATTGCACACAAAGGAGAGATTTGCCTCTGGAGATAAGAGTGAGAAACTGCCAAGCTGATGGCCATAGATGAAGATAAATGGGCAAGAACCGCTAGCTAGTTCTCCTCCTGATCTATCAGCCTCTCTAGTGCATGCATGAAATTAGGCCTGAAAATGTAGGGCAGACCCTGGCTTGGCAGCAGAGTCCCTGCTGTACATGCAGAAGGTCCAGGTTTGTTCCCGGGCATCTCCAGGCAGGACAGCTGAAGGACCTGCATCGAATACTGGAGAGCTGTTACCGGCCAGTGTCAACTGCATTGGGCTACATGAACTGAGGGTTTGACTCTGTATCAGCAGCTTCCTATGCTCCAATTTTCCAGTGCACCCACCTCCTATTGCCAGACTGGGGGGAAAAACCTGTCAGGTCTGATGAGCAGCTGTAGATTCATATGGATACAGAATTGGGCCATTTAAGACTGCACAGAGAGGGGGTTATATGTCCAAATATTTCACAATGTGAAGAACTAGGTCAGCAATAAAGAATTATGTCTACTGTATGAATTATATGACTATATAGAAGGGGAGGAGAGAGGGATTATGTATATTCCTTTGAAGCCCTGTGTGCACGAGCCTAGGGCTTCTCCTTCCTATCTGTACCATTAGAAATGGTGATCAGCACCAGCCAGGAAGCAAGAGGATCATCACTGAGCTTTGTCTCTCCGCTCTCACAATTTATTCTTAAAAACATCCTCAAGGTCCCAATCGGTGACCCATGAATGAGGCTTTGAAAGTAGAATGGGCATTTGCCATTCAGTCTGTCCCTGGTGTTCCTTTAATCAAGGAGCAAATACCCCACTTATGGGTTTGAAATCCATGGAAGGTGAGCTTTGTAGGGTAGAAGAATCCAGGTGGAAGAAGATGGGGTAGAACCTTCAGTTCTGTGTGCTACTGAAGAGGAGTGCAGACCAGATGCTATCTGCTGCTCAGCACCAGAACTGGATTGTCCCAAAGTCTGCCTTTCTTTTCACCTGTAGCACTTGGAGAGCCATGCTTCTGACTCATTCTGAAGCTCATGCCTGCTTGCATAATGTACGCCATCCATAGGCTACACGATTCCCACAGGGCCCAGATGGCCTTGGACACCTTCTTCATGCACAGCAAGGTGCCTTACTCTCCATCTTAAAAACAAGAACAGCATCTTTCCTTATGGGCAGCTGGGATTAACTTCTGTTGGTGCTAAAACCTCACATTCCAAAGCCATGGTCCAGGGTCATGGAGCTCATATCTGCCTGGCAGTCAGCCTTCAGGGTTGCTTACGTGTCTTTTGCTACAACTCCCATGACAACTATTTGGGGTGGTGTCCAGAACAACTTTCCAGACTCTCAGATACAAACCAGAAAACCCCACTGCCCCTAGTTGCCTCTCCTTGAGGTATTTGCACTATTTCAAAGTAGAGTGAAAAAGGCTGGTGGCTTCTTTTGAGCTTCTCCCCCACTCTGTTGAGGAACTCTTGAAGAGTTCGTGACTCAGACAACTTCTTGGAAATGCCCAGGGCAGGGTTCATTTAGTCTGAGGGCTCCCGTCCTACGGAGTGCCCTGGAATGGGCTCCATCATGCATCTATATTGTGTGTGTGTCTGTGTCTGTGTGACTTTTAAAACAAGCTTCTCTGGACTTAAAAAAATGAATCCCTGCCACTATTTTATTGATTGATTTGTTTTTACTGTAACTTTTTTTTATTTTGTGCTTTAAATTACTGTACGCGGCTTTAATATGTCTCAATGTGGAGCGGTTTATGAAATGACATATTCTGAATCTCCCAGATTAATGGACAGATTGGCACTGAGATATCCAGCAGCTTTCTCACATCCTGAATGTTCTGATGGAATTGTCAGCTCAAAAGAAGAGCATTATCAAAATGCACTTTAAAAGCATGTTTTGAGAGAAAATATATTTCACGTTCTCTATGTAGTAAAGTAAGCATTGTATGCAGATTTTTTTAAAAAAGATACCATTTAATGGAGAAATGGAATGGAACAGATTTATGGGGGAAGAGAAGTGACATAGATTTGAAATAGATTGATTTGTCCAGTTTCAACCTTTGGACCAGTGCCAAACTTTTATCCCCCATGCTGAGAAGCTGGTAAAAGAAACCCGAGTATCTTTTCTCTGCTTGCATTGGGAAAATATGTCCAATTTCACTGAATGAAATCATGACAAAAGCATAGGATTTCTCACCAAGATGAGAGCAACTGTTTAGTGCTGTGTGGTATCTTATTTTAATTTGGATATCCCATTGCTACATGCCATTTTCAAGACAGAAGGGTATGATATTCCCCTTTCATCCTGCACACCCTCATCTAAATGAAAATTACTTATATTAATGCTATGATTTACTTTCCCCCTCTTTCTATTTTTTTAACTGCCTTGCCTTATCTAGGTTACTTTCCTTCATATCTTTAGTGCTGTCATATTTCAAACCCATAAAATCTGTGACAGGAGAAATTAAATCCATTCATACTTAATACAATATACCCATGGATTAATTTCCTGTTTAATCAATTATAACCGTATCTCAAGAATTCTTTTCTCCCCCCTCCCCTCAAAAAAAGAGGAGAAATGAAAGGCAAAGAGCTGAACAAATTCTCCAAAAAGTTGTCAAATCTCTATTTAGCAACTCTTAATTTTTAGTATATTATAGACAGTTTGAAAAGGGAAACAGCTTGATGGAGAAATTGCATGTTATGTTGAGAAGTACTATTTGGTATACATGAGGTAAATGTCACACAATTTCTGTTGTTGAGTTCTCTCTCTCTCTCTCTCTCTCTCTCTCTCTCTCTCTCTCTCTCTGTGTGTGTGTGTGTGTGTGTGTGTGTGTGACTAGATTTTAAATAGTGCTTTAAGCACACTTATTAACATACCAGCATGATCCTTAGAAAGATATGCCATATAACATAAGGAGCTATTCCTCCTCCAGGGTAGGAGAAAGTTCCATATCAGGCTATGCTGAAACAGTTGGTCCATTTTTCTAAATACTGCCAACTTTAATTGGAAAACTTTCCTGCACCCCCTGCCTGATACTTTTGGAGATTGGACCCACAATCTGGTGCATGCAAAGTGTACACTCTGCCACTGAGCAGTGCCCTCATGCCAGGGCAGATGGTTTTTGCTAACACTCAAGTGTCTGAGGGCTGTTCTACAGTCAGATGTCCTGCTCTGAGGTTGGAGCTCTGTTTCTTCTGCATCCATTGGTCTCATGGAAGCTCTTCATGGAGCAGAGGGTTGCTCTTTAATAAACTACAATATTGTCTAGTAATGTTCTTCTCCATGGCCAGGATCTTTCTGAAATGCTTTTACAAAGTCAGTTCCATTTCATAACAGTTGTTTCTCTCCTTAATTGAAGGCTTCTTATTTGTAAGCTAGACCTGTTTCTCTAGTTTCCTGCTGAACTCAAAGTTGATTAAATAAAGGGCAATGAATAAGTTATTCTCCAGTTTGGTTGACCAAGAAAACAAGACAATGGGTTGCAATTTGCAAACAGGAAGCTTTCAATTTAAGGGCATGATTGCCCTGAAAAGCCAGATGGGCTTGAGTTGTCTGTTGTCTGTGGAGATGTTCATGTTGCAACTATGTTGTGTAGGAGAGAGAGAGAGAGATGTTGGATGACAATCTGGGGGGGGGGGGAATGGGAGGACAATAACTTTGCTTGGACCGGATTCGTTGTGAAAAATGAGTGAATCAAGGCTCCAGAGCAAAAGGCTAATGCACAAAAAAATCCCTGATAAATATGAAGGCTTGGAGAGTATGGCAATGCAATTCAGGTGACACTCAAGCTAGCATTCTGCAGTGATGGTATGAAGCGGCAACCCATCTAGTCTGCCAACACATCTTTTCACACATCCAAAGTAAATGCGAATTTCACCCCCATGTTTGCTAAATTTCCTTTCTAAGCAAAACTCACACCATTTATAGGGATTTCATTGCTAAATTATGTTAGGATTGGCTTGACCCAATCACTTCTATTGCTAGAAGTAATTCATAAGTGTGATAGTTTCATTATCAGATACCTCACATTACAAGCCCGGTGAAGGATGCTTTTTGCACATGATAAATAGGAGGTGCTTGCGGATGAATAATGCAACGTTACGGGAGGATACTGACTGTGAAATAAACCCAGCTGCTCAAGTCCTTGAATGTTGCAGCAGATGCTGCCTTTTTACTCTTCTTTGAGGAGGCAGACAGGAAGGACAAATATGAAAGGAAGATGAAAACATAAATCTATAGCTGGCGGGTTGTGAGTTTTAGGGAGGCCTCCTGAGGGTCAGGAATCAAAAACAATAAACTCTGAAAAACAACCTCCACCGCAGATATTACATTGCATTTGTGTGCAAGGAAACTCCCTACAAAGATTTAGGAATGCTTGCAGGCTGAAACTAAGGTGTAATCTTTATTTAGACACCAGTGAATGATAGGCTGGGATGCTCAACTTAAAGGTTACCTTAAAAATCTGCCACTGCAGCACTGCGTTCTTAAACTGTGTGTGTGTGTATACCTTATCTGAATATAATTAAATTACAAACCAGATCTGAACTGGAGCATCTACAAGCCAGGAGTCTCTGAACTCGGAGATTCTGTGCTCTGTACTCATTTGTAAATTGTCAAAGCAAGTCTTTTCTGCTTGCTTGCTCCTTACTGTTTGAGTGTATTACAAAGGGTAGCTTCAGAGGCAAAGAGCAGACATCTAGCTCTGGTGTCCAGGTGGCACCATCGTTTCTCAACACATGCAAGATAAAAATAGGACTTACCTGTCGCTGCCAAGACTGTACGCCCTTTATACAATCTTTGGTGTAACCCCACTTAGGATATTGTGTACCGTTCCTATCGTCCCACCTGAAAAACAACATTATTGAGTTGGAAATAAAGCAGAGAAGAACAACTAAAATGATCAGTGGGTTTGCGTAACTCCCCTTTGAGAACAGTACAACAACTGGGATTGTTACCCCTAGAAAACAGCTAAGGGGATACAGGATCTTAAGAATATGCATGGCATAGAGAAAGCAGAAAGGCAGACATTTTTCTCCCTCTTCCGTAATACTTTATTCCAGTGGGGTTATCCCATGAAGCTGATTGGTTGGAGAGTCAGGACACATAAAAAAAGGTACTTCATAAACTGTCAAGTTCACTGCCAAATTGATGGACACCAATTTGTGTGGCTTTAAAAAAGACTGAACCAGTTTCTGGCTGAACAGGCTATCAATGGTCGGCTGGATGCTACCTCCATCATCAGAGGCAGTGTGCTTATTTATCTTGTAAGCCGCCCTGAGGCTTTCTGCAAATGGGGCAGCATAGAAATGGTTTAAATAATAATAATAATAATAGCCATTGCCCAAGAGCTTGCGCAAGCATGGCTCTTCTACCCATCATGCTCGAGCTACCCTGTGAGCAGCTGGTTTGCCACCATGTGAATGGACTGCTGGATTGGGTGGACCATCGGTCTGGCTTTTCTTGCATTCTTAACCAAGGTAAAGGAACCCAGCTAAGCCCAACTAGCTTGTGTCCCTACTCTCCTCTTCTGCCCCACAGCAACACCTTGCTGTCACAGTTTCCAGTTTCCCAAGCATTCCTTTCCAACCAAGCCTTGAGTGACTTGCCAGGATAGAAGTGTGACTGTTAAGTAAGGAACATCTGAATCTTTTTTCAGTTTGCAGATCACTTGAGAATGCGCCATTTATAACGTAAATGGAAGTGTATCAGCTTCAAATGTTCACAAATTCCCCAACTTGCTTTCACATTCACAAAAAGTGCTCTTGAAAACATGTAAGATTTTCTCAAAATGTAAAACATTCTCAGAATGGACACACTGGAAATAATCAGTGCTTAAGTCTATAGAGATAAATTGCTAAATTGCAGAATTGTTTGCATAACTCTCATGTTCAACTAATGTTCATTTTGCATCATATCCCCATTTGCGCAAAACAAATAGTGATCACAAACATGAGCCCAAATTGCAGACAGACAAGTAGGAAGCTGTTGTGCAGAAAATTTTGTGGAGTCTGCACAATGCTCATTTCTCCATCCCTAATGTTAACTGTAATGTTAACTGTTAACTGTACTGTAATGTTAAAGGTGCCACTTCGGTGGGCAGGTAACAGCATTCTGTGCACTTCGGTGTTTAGTCATGCCGGCCACATGACCACGGAGACTGTCTGCGGACAAGCGCTGGCTCCCTCGGCCAGGAAACGGAGATGAGCACCGCCCCCAAGAGTCAGGCATGACTGGGGAAACCTTTACCTTTTAATGTTAACTGTGCTTAATTAAGATCTATCCTCAACTTTCCATCTCTAATATGGAGATGATAATCTGGAGCTACCTTCTAAAGGTGCTGTAGAAATTAGCAGAAATATAATCCGTGCTCTGTGGGAAACTCCCATCTTTGTAACAGCCTCCCTGCTGCAGCCCATCTGGTGCCAGATTTTCCATCTTTTCAACGCCAGGTTAAGAAAGCCCGTCCTGGTTATTCAGGGGCCTAACACAATTATCCAGGTGCCTTTCATTTATTCTCGGCAGGGTCTTTTTATTGTCAGTTAATGTTTTTATGCCATTTTAATTTATTAAAATTAAATTAAAATAGCATAAATGGTTTAGAGAGATAAAATTAAAATAGAAGAAGCAGAAGAAGAGGGGGAGCAGGGGGAGGAACAGTACCTATCATTTACCCAGTTTTGAATCAAGACATCAGAAGTCATGGCACTGAATGAACTTCTGCCAGGGTCCCACATTGCCTGTTCTGAACATGTCCCTTGGGTTTTGGTGCCATGTCAGGAAATCCCACATATCTGTCCAAGTCTGCTTTGAAGGCATTTTTATGAATGTTTAAAGCATGAGAAAACAATCGGTTACCAATCTGGGCACTCACTTGTGCAGGCATGCGGAGGGGAGATGCTTGGCCATCTCACCTCCACCCCAGGTGTGTGTGTGCAGCCTTTTAAATATGACTTCTCAAACCACCTTTGGTGCGTGTCTTTTGAAACAGTTCGCCTTTAAACATGCAATTTGTCTAAATAAATAGACTAGAATAAAATAAAATAATTAAAATAAAATAACTCTTTTCTGCTGAAGCCACCCCTTGCCATGCTTAAAGCTCAGAAGGAAGGGCAGAATGACTTCCAGGAGGAATGGAAAAGAAGTGAGCTTCTAACTACAATAACTTAGGAATGTATGATAAATTAGTTCCTGTTTGCAAATCATGCAAACATATCTTCTCTGCAACTCCAAATGCAATGCAAGCAGGAAGCCAATTCTCATGAAATGGTCACAATTTGTTGAACTTCCATTCCTGTTTAAAAAACACACACTTGCACATGTGCACAGAACCCCCTCATCTGCTACATACTCATCCTTCAGCCTCTGGAGAAAAATGCTCATTTTTAGAAGTACACATGTGCGCTTCTAAACTTTTCCCTGATTGAAAAAGCATGTTCCCCCAACCATCCTAAGGAACACAAACAAGGAGAACAGAGCTTCAAGGAAGATTCTGAAGAATCTGCATGCTCTTGAACCTCACATGTTCAACTTGGGACAGGCTGGTTGTGTGATTCTACAGGAATATTATTGGGCCTACTCAGACAAAAGAATTGCCATGCTAGATGAGACCTTGCTCTGGATCGACCCCATAAAGACAGCCACAGTCTTGAATTTACAAGAGCTCAGCAGGGCCATTGTGGAGAGGAAATTTTGGAGGGCTTTCATTCATGGGGTCACCATGTTGGACATGACTTGACAGCACCAAATGGCAACAGGTGAGGCCAAAGTTCAGTCTAGTCCAACCTTCCCCAACCTTGTGCCTTCCAAGACATATTTGGACTGTGCACCTAGAATTCTCACCCAACGGCCCTGCTGGGTGGGAATTCTGGGAGTTGTGGTCCAAATGCCTCTGAAGGTCACCAAGTTGGAGAAGGCTGGTGGAGTCCATGTAGGCTGACATGTATGGCTGGGCCATACAGAGAACTATAGGCCCCTTTTCTGTCTAAACTTGTTCAAGATTGTGCCCTAAGTCTCCTATGTACAACACTTCATTCCCTCCCCCTGGTTTCATAGAATGAGCCTTCCATTGCGGCTGACTGTCTAATATACATTCAAAATGTATATTCATAATGCCTAGCAGAATATGCATGAGTGTCTCCTGAGGGGTAGCTGATACATTTTCCCTGTGTTTCCTGTAACATCTTTCTTCACAATGGAGTAGCCTTTGTTGTGTTTAATGTTTATTGCACTTAATATTCCGCTTGGATGGTACTTTCAGGAAACATTCACCATTAATAGCATGTAGATTTATGCAGCACTCTCTCCTGTTTGCATATAAAATCCCCTCCTTCCACAGAATTTCCCTACTTTACTGTAATTCCTCTGATGTTTACTTTGTCTTAATATTCTTGCAAGGTTAAAAAGCAACTATCACTTGAACATTCATTATTAATTTCTCCTAAGTACCATCAATTAATTTCTCTGAGCCAAAATTGGTATTTGTATGATGCTTGTTACAGACTGCTTGGAAGAAACTTTCGATAAACCAAGAAACCACAGTTCTGCTATGGGGGAAGGGGTGCAGAATCACATTTGGAAAATGCCTGCTCATCGCGCGATCCTATGACCAATACATGTGGTCTGGAGGGGGACGGCTTGGGTCAGTGTGTCACAGAAATGTGTTGCATGGTCAGAGTTGGGGCATCAACTGTGGAATCCTCCCCACACTCCAGCCGCTGTGACCCTTTCCATGCTGGCTGTAGTGCAAATGGGACTTCAGAGCCAGTGCTGCAGGTGGGGGTTCTCAGGGGCAGAGAGAGAGGAATATGTCAGGACAGGAAGAACCCCAGTGGTGCCTGAGCCCCTCCAAGGCATGAAGAACTGAAATCAGCTTCCTGCCTCTTTTGTAGGCATATTACCCCAGAGTCAAAGCTCTCTGAGCAATCCTTTCCTCCATGTTCATGCTGCACTCAGCTGGATGCCTGCAATTCTCCATGTTGGAAGGGTTTGGGGCAGCCCTGTCAAGCAGCACTAGAGAGTCTACAGAGCAGGGAGAGTGCCATTCACTGCACTAGGACATCAGGACAACTTTGTGAAAGCTTTGTAAGGGTCAGAACATGGGGAGCAGGCTGGAAAAGCAGAATGCCAGGACCAGGGTACCTGTGCATGGTGGGGCTTCGCAACCAGTTGGGGACCAAGTGCAAATGACCAGTCCAAGGCAAAGCCAGAGGAGGTATTCAGTTAGAACAAGGCGGGAACAAACCAGAGTCAGTCAGGACCAAAGTGGAGCAGAGCTGGCACAAGGCAGGAACAACTGGAGCTGGGCTCAGAGATGCAGGGCCCAGAACACCTAGAGTCACTGAGAGAACTTGCGTTGCTGTGGCCAAGAACAGCAGAGCCAGAAAGCCTTTCATGCTGGTCTCCAGGGGCTCCAGCTGCACTGCACGATTGCTCTTCAGTTGTTGCCTGCAAGGGTGTCCTGGTTCTTGCAGGGTCACTCAGGCCCTGATCCTGACAGTACTAGGACTTGCCCTGAGGGTTGACAGTAGCCCATTCCTCCCGGTTGCCCATTTTTTCCTCTTAGATTCAATCTACCTCAAACATGAACATTTTGTTTGAACAAATAATTGCACAAAAAGGCAGAAGTATTTTTGTGCACATTTCTCCAGCTATATACGTTTTAATGTATTCAGCCATTTACTTCTTCAATTCCCACTTGCAATCCTCAGGGCTGTTAGTACTAGGAATGCTACTTCTGCCCCAAAGAAGGCCCAGACTGTCTGGAATCTGGATGTTGTGTCCGCTGTGACATTATACACATCCATTGTTTCTGCTATTTCATGTTGACGTATGTACAGCACTGGTTATTAGGTCCCAATGTAACAGATCCTGGCAACAGTAATGTATAGTAAGGAAATAGCAGCTGTTCTTATTATTGCATTAAATGCGTCTCTTCAGTTATAGAGTAGATATATGTTAAAAGCCATTGCCTGGTTGCGTGCAAGGCAAATTGCAAAAAAAGAGGTCTTTCTTGAATCATATTTCATCAGATGCTGGAAGGTTGATCTTTCGAATCACCTCTAAGATTGCTATCACAAAACTGCCCACTGTCTTCAAGATTTAGCTGCTCCTCTCAGTCTCTTTCAGAGAAGGGAAGATTGATGCTCTGGTTCTTACCAAAAGCAGATGGGGTTGGAACAAGTGCTCAATCATTGCAGCTGGAAGTGTGAGAAAGAAGCACGGCCTTCCCTGGAGACATGGCACACACAGAAGGAGCAAAGGGATTCTTGTCCCATGCTTCTCCCCACCTCAATTAGCCTGGAGGACTGCAAGTTGATTGCTTCTGTCCTTCTCTCCTGACATCCTGACGTTTGCAAGAGAGTCGAGGCAAACCGTGATCAATGGCAGCTCCAGAATGGCTTTTGCACATGTCATTAACTGAGCTATGTAGCAACACTGGGGGAAGGCGGCCCGTTGCCGGGTTGTGGGCAGACCTTCTGGCTCTTGTGGCAAAGCACTCAGGGAAGCAGCCCAAGAGCAGCCTTTCCAGACAAGCTGAGCCCACCAGCCTCAGAAACAGAAAACCACATATCTGGAATAAGTGGTGCGACAAGTTACCAGATCTATCATCATCATCACCAACCTGTTGCCAAAGGCTTGGGAAACTAAGTGGAACATGGACATAGAAAGGGGGGTTAAGGAAGTGGACACTGAAGAGGGGATGTAAGTGGAGCCAGAAACCTATTTATTGCCCCATGCTTGTGGCTTCACTGAGCCAGAGGAAGCTCCAGAACACCCTTCTGCAGTCCCAAACAAGAGGACTAGAAATGTATGATAGACTTTGGCATCACATTTGCTTATACTCTCCACATGGAGAGGGCCTGGGGAAAAACAAGTGGGCAAACAAGGCATCCCCATCAAGGGCACATCTCTTGCAAGGATCCCAGAGCAGCCTAGATGGTCTTCCTTGTCCTCTCCATTTCATCCTGATATCAATCTTGAGAGGCAGTTTAGGCTGAGAGTCTGATGACTGGTCCAGTGTTATCCTGTGAGCTTCAAAGTTGCCCATGTGTCCCCACCCACTCTCTGTCTGCACTTGCATTTTGCTAGCTAGCTGACCCCAGAAGATCAGTCAACTACAAAACACTCCCTTTCAGCTTCCATTCAGATAGATGTGGGTTTTTTACCTGCACACCTAGCTAAACTATGTGATAAACTGTTCATTGCCAGGGACCAAGACAGGACGATGTACAATTCATTACAAAAATAATGAGGATAAAGAGCAGTTGACCTCTCCTTAGTAGAGATGGAATCAGGGAGCATTTTGGGAACAATGGGTGAGATGAGGCTCCAAAGGTTCAAAACTGGGTTTCATAAAGAATAGTAATAATAAAAGGGGCAAATTGATCAACACTGGAGGGAAGCAATTGATTTATATAGAGCAATGCTCATTTTTCTTCCAGAGAGAGAGAGAGAGAGAGAGAGAGAGAGAGAGAGAGAGAGAGAGACCCTCTCAAACTTTTCATACCATGTTATGCTTGGTTCTCTACAATGTTCTGGAGAAGGAGCGTTGCTAGGTTACAAACTCACTCCTCTTCCCCCATCAATTCTTCTCCTGCAGTAAAGGCAAAATGGTAAGAAGAATTCATCCTAAGGTGACTCCATAATGTCCCTACAGGGGATAATGGGTCAGTTCTTTGTACTCTAGGGTTTCTTTTATCCTGACAGAGAGATGTTATCCCATCCCTACCAGAGTTGTCCTGGTAGCTGTTATCTTCAGATATGTCAGAGCCTGATAACGGCTTGCTAAATGTTACAAACAAGAGTAACAGAGAGATTTAGAAGACCAAGCTGGGCTCGGGCTCATCCATTAGAGGCAGATGTAAAGGAGGTTATCTCTGCCCACAGTGCAAAACAGAAACCTCTTCAGTGGGGATGGATGCGCCACCCTGGTAAATTCAGCTTGCCTTGTACCAGCGTGGGGACAGGGCATTGAGTGCAAGAACGGAGTGCCTCACAATGTCATCAGCCTTAATGCCTTGGATCTATTGCCTGAGTAGAAACCAACTCACATGTGGAACACTCTGGTTGACACCTGTGGATGTATTCTCAAGATTGTACCATTGTGGTGTCTTGGTGTCCTGCAGCAGCAGGGGGTTGGACCCAATGGCCTTCATGGCCCCTTCCAACTCTACTCTTCTATGATTCTGTGATTCCAGGCTACAGGTAGAGGAAACTGCATGCTTAGTGCCACTTCCCCCAACAAATCCCCCTTTGTCTCTCCCAACCATGCACTGGTCTTTCCCTTCCTGCCCAGGTTTTGCAGTGCCCGTTAGTGAGTCCTCTTAGAGTCCAGCTTCTTCTGGGCCAAGGTTGTGTACGGGAGACTGGAAAGGTGTGATTCCACCCCAGTTTCAGACGTTTCCATTTATTTACTTATTTCAGCAGAGTCTGTCAGCTTTCTGGAGTTTCATCGGGTCATTGCGGATAGCTTTACGAAGAGGATGACTTAAGGTGCAGTCACTGTGAAAGAGCCTTAAAAATAAATTTGAGAGTAATATGTTGTAAAATCAGAGTAATAAATAATGAGCGTATAGACATCTGTGATGCAGCCATAGGTAATATATCGTAGGTGGACGAATCATACTATTACCAGTTAGAGTCAGTTTTGGATCATAATTCTATACTGTTCAGTTCCTGCTATCAGTTTCCTACTTTTAAGAGCAGCGTGAACATTTGCATATACAAGGCATGCCGTGATGCACCCTTTTTTGTATGCAATGTTCCTTAATCTATGTTCCTTAAAACCTGCAGTTTTGTGCATGATTGCCCCTTACATACATAGAGCTGGGATGCTAATCAAAGAATTCAGAGAATTGAGCATTCTGAAGGATAATGGTGTCTCAATCACTGTACCAGTCTGGGAATTAGAAGTGTGAATTAGATCAGTTCTCTGTACTCTCTAATCCTTGATTTTCAACCCTTCCACAGCTGGGGACCGGCAAAAACAGGAGAACCACTTGGGGACCACTGAGGCAGAAACAAGAAGCCGTCTCTCCCCTCCCTGTCCCCCTGGCGAGTCTGGTGCATCTCCTGAGAACACACTGCCAACTGAAGAGGAGGCGGTGGAGCACAGTCTGCGGTGACCAGGATGTACCCCCCCAACCCCCCTGGACTGGCAGAAAATCTGCAGCAGACCAACAGTTGAAAGCCACTGCGTCTAGTCAACGGTTCTGGTTATTCCATCTCCAGACAATACAGGACTAGGAATAATCTGGATATCTTTGCTGGTCCTAGATACTCCAGCTTCTTCATTTGGCTTTGAGATCTGCAAGACCAAGGAAAAATGAGTGTGACTGAGTGTGTGTGTGTGTGTGTGTGAGAGAGAGAGAGTTAAGTTAGAAAAGAGAATATATAACATTTTGCAATAACATCAGTGATAATCTGTTAAGCTATTATCCTTAGCTTCTGTTTGCTGGCTTTGTGGCCTTTGAGCTGACATGAGATTTCTGGTTAAGGTCAGAGTTAAAGCCATCTCCATGGAATGTCTGGGTTCAGCAAAGTTGCCCCACATTTTCCTGGTCCTGTATGAAATATCTGAACCATTCTGCATTGATTGATTGATTGATTGATTTCTATACTATCCAAAATCCAAAGTTTTCTCACAAGAATTTAAAAGCATAAAATATGGCATAAATATTTAAATATTTATCATGGCAGTAGAAAAAGAAGTAAAAACCAGAGTAAGACCCAGCAGCAATACAAACTCTAAAATACAGTACAGGATTTAAAAGAGGCTGAAATTAAAATGCCTGAGGAAATTCCTAGGAAAATAAGAAGTCCTTCACTGGCTGTCATAAAGAATGCAATATTAGTATTGCTAGAAGAAACCTGCGTGAATCCACCCCTCCCAGTTTGTTGCTTGGACACAAACACAATTTGTGACATTGGATAACATTATTACCGATTGTGGGCACATCTTCGAAGCTAATCAGCCTTAGCTTCCATTTGTGTGGCTTTGTGGAGCCTGAGCCAACACAAGAGAAAACATGCTGTGTTCTTAAACCAGCAGTCCTTTATCTTTCAATTATCCTGGTTTATAAAGGGAAATTTATTATGTTCTGGAAAAAGCAAACAAGCCAGAAAGCAAAATGCACACAAGTAATTAATGGAGTAGATGTGTACAAATGAATAGACATATCCCCGTATGTTCAAAAGTGCTCCCATAGCAATAAGCCTGAGCAGGATTCCAGCACAACTATTTCTTCCTTTGCTCTCTGCCTCTTCATCAGGGGTGTAACCATCAGCAAGTGATTCCTTCAGCCTTCGAAACTACCCTTCGCAGCTGGCACATTTCTGCTGCTCTTTCCCCACTGTCACAATGTTAACCAGAACACTGGAATCCATCTCAAAACCTTGAGATGGTGGCAGCTTTCTACCTTTGGAGTGAAACAGAGCATGGCTGATGTAGTTTTGCCAGCAGTTGCTGCCAGAGGCATTCAATGAGGCAAAAAGATCTTGATCATTTTTACATGGCATCGTATACCCGTGGATCCCCCTCCCCAACATTGGAAAGAAATCTTTTTTATGCCAAATTGCAGCTTGGAGTAAAAAGTACAACCGTGTCAGTTTTCAGCACTTTTGAGCTGCTGTATCTGCAGCAATTTCTGTCAGTAGATTATGGATGCCTTGTTCTAGTCATTAGCTCAACTGGTATCATTTTCATAAGTAGAAAAATTTTGAGGCTTATAATGGCATAAAATGTGTGTTAGCATGTAGCTACATGGAGATTCCCATGTTCCTCTAGTTTCTGCCCTGGTCAATATGGACAAAAATGGAGACATCCAATAACTGCTTGGTCATAGATTCCACACACACACACACCACGATGACTAATTAATTTAAGAGAGATTCAGTTCTATAATGGCAATCACTGGAAGGCTTTCTTCAGGAGGTTCCACATGGCCCAACTGGAGGCCACCAGGGGAAGACCGATCAGTGTGGTGGGCACATTTCCATGGAACTTCCAAAGAAGTCATAGAAACATAGAAACAGAGCATTCAGAAGGGGCCTCCCAGGCCACCCAGCTGGCTCCGCTCACGACATGCCCGCCATGTGCATGTCCAGCCTGTCCTTGAACACGCTCAGCAATGGGGCCTCAAACCCCTCCCGTGGAAGCCCATTCCACACCCTCGGGGTCCTGACTGTCAGGAAGTGCTTCCTGGCATCTAAATGGAACCTGGGTTCCCTGAGCTTTGCTCCGTTGGAACGCGTCCTGCCTTCCTCTGCAGGGGAGAACAGGTCTCTACCCACCTCCGTGTGACACCCCCTCACATACCTGTATGTCGCCAACAGATCTCCTCTGAGTCTCCTCTTCTCCAGGCAGACCTTCAGGCAGCTCAGGCAGACTTCAACACTGTGTTGTCCATGCCGCCTGCTGAAGTCACCTTTGTTCCAGGAAGTCTTCCGTACAGACCATCCATGGTTTTAGCATCATCCCTTTTGGGGGTGCAATTCTGTTATCCCCACACCAGATTTGTATGACGCAAGGCATGAGATGCAGTGGTAGTGATCTCCTTTGTTGTCCTGCTTTGCGTCCTGCATTTTACCTGCATGGCTGTTTGGGGACACACAGATTTTGGACTGACAAGAGGGAGGGAAGGAGGCTGTGGCCCATGGAGGATTTGGAGCACCTCCATGGTCAGCCCCCTCCTTCCCTGACCCTCTTTCCGCCACCTCTCCAAGGCCCAGTGGCAACCTCAGCATGAGGTGAGGGGTCAACACAGTTCTTTCCCTGGCAACTGTGTGGGAGTGGGCCAGGGACACCAAAAAATCTATGATCTCTCAGACCACATTAGAGGGCATCCAGATCATGTCCGTCATGGACTGTCCTCTGTTCTTCTCTGCTTTATTTTTTCATTGTTCACCACTCTGGAATCTCCCCACAGATTATTGCTGCTCATTATGCGAAATTCTTTATATGGTGCCTGCCATTGTAGCCGCAGGTAGCATAAAAATCCCTTTGCTGGTGTACCAGCTGGCATGAAAATAAGTGGATGGGTGGAGGCCATGCTCTTGAGACTTCAGCCCTAGCTCAGCTCATGAAGGTGTGGGGAAACACCCCTATCTTGCGCCTGTCCTAGGAGGACCCTGTCCATCTTTTCAGATGTTTGACGGCTTTGTTCCGATATCAATGGCAGTCAGGCACAAGCAGGTGCTCTGGAATGTCCCTAGCTGATCATATCAGAGCACCAGCTGGGTTTTCAGATACTAAATGTCAACCGAAAAGGCTTGAATCATGCCAACTTTTCATTTTCAACACAAACGCGCTGCTTTGCTCTCCCTGTGATTCTTCCAGAAGCTGAAGTCACCATGGGAGGATAAGAAGGGCCCCAGCAGAACCAGCCAGATGGCATGACCCCTCCCCCTTCCACTTCCCATGAGCTCATGCTTGGAGGGACCTTTGTTAACCAGTCACAAAATCTCCAGCAGGAGACAAGGCCTCCCGCATCACAGCTTTCAACAGTATTAATAGAGATTCCCATTCCCCTGGGGGACTGTCAGATGGGAACTTTGAAAGAGTATCTCATCAAGCCCAGGCTGGTCCAACTCATTTCTCTGCCGGAGGCAAAGCTAAGGTACTGCTTTGGCTGCATGTCATGTGCAAAACGCAACTGGAGTGGCAGTTGAATCTTTCTCAGACACCAACCTTGAACAGCCTCCTCCACAGAAGCGGAAGGCAAGAGCAGAGCTCATAACTCAGACAGTCCCTCCTCCAAAACTCTGCTGCTTCCTCCCAGCACCGCTGCCTGAACCCACCTCCCTTTGGTCAATGGTGCGGCTGGCCCTGCATCAAGCTACAGAATGATTTATTCTTCCTCCTTGGGAATCGTGCCCAGGCATGAGCTGCCCTGGATCTGTATATCTTCAGCAGAACTGGAGGCTCATGTATCCAGGCCAGGATTATTTGGAGGAAGACATAGCTATTAAGCTGGCGCAAAGGGGCAAGTTGAGGCAAACTGGAGATGCTCAATGCACCTCCCAGTTCAGAGTGGACCAGGTGCAATCAAAGCTGGGGATTCCGTGCATGTCCTGGAAAAGAGGAAAACAGCATGTCTTCTGCTTGCTGTCACATCCACACTCTTTTTCCCTAAGAAGAGTCCTTCTTTCCCATGGAAGTTCCTCTTGGCATGAGAAGACAGCTGGAAGAAAGCTGACCCAGAAGCAGGATCAGGTCTACTAGGAACCACAGTGAGCCGCCTGTCCATGGATACAGATCAAGAGGGCAGGTGGATCATGTTGTCCACCCCCCATATACTGCTGGACCACCAGCTGTGGAGCCCTGCAGGTGCCCCCTTCACTTTCAGCATGGGGGACACTGAAATCTCAGGATTTTCTGCAAAGTGGCTGGTTCACGGGAGCACGCCAGGACTGCCTGCCTGGCTCTGAGGATGGGGCCCTTCCTCAGAGTGAGGCACTGTGCTAAGGCGGCCCTGGACTACGTCTCTGCTGTCACTGCCACAGTGGCAGCAAAGACTGCTTAAAGCTTAACTTACATTTCAGTTTCAGGTTAAACAGACTAGGGGCCACCCTTGTGGCAAGGAAGTGGCAGCGCAAAGGTTCTCTGGGGCCACCTCGCCTGGAATGCTCTCTCCTTAATCAAGAAGTAGCTTTGGGTTCCACCACTGACAAACGTGTGGCTGATGGATGTGCTGGGCAGGGCCTTTTCAGTAGTGGCTCCCACATCTCAGAACTTTCTATTTCAGGACAGTTGCCTGCCTTCCTCTCTGCTGTTGTACAAGTATCAGGTAGAGCCCATCTTGTTTTGCTGTGGGTTTGGTATTTGCTCTACCTGAATGTTGCCTTCCCATCTCTTTCTCTGCTGCCCTGTTATATGGTTTTGTATTTATACCTTGCTGTAGTGCTAAATTGGTTTTTTAATGCCATGGCATTACACTGGGTATTATGATGTAATTGTTAGCCATCTTTCTTGCACAAGGGAAAAGTGGGATAATGTATAGTACTGATATAGCCTGCTTGTCTCAGGAAACAGATGGCCTCTTATCTGGCAAGGCCTCCCAGGTGGTCTTTCCTGTACTCATGAGAAACCACAGCCAGCTTCCATGAATTTGGAACCAAAAGACAGGGAGGTTCAAGCCACTGGGTGGAAAAGCCATCCACCACCAAATCTGCTCAAAATCCAACTGACAGACCTTTGTAGGTGGTTTATCAGCACAAAACGAATCTTCAGGCAATAGACTCAACATAATAACACAACAGAAACATGCTGATGAGCCAACAATACTGTAACAAGTTGTTATTTCACATGCTGTTGCAATGCCTACTCCTTGGACAGGCATTCTCAAGATGAAGGGAGACACTCTAAAGATGACTCTTCCTGGTGTTGCCCACCACACCACTGTCCCAGAGAAGAGCAATTAGCATTCAAAAAGTGAGGTATTGTCTGCCACTCTGCACATTCTCAAAGGCTCTCTCTCCATTATTATTTTGAGTGGCCCCTGCACTAAAAACAGGCCTTCCCACATCCTGCACCAAGTTCAGCAACATCTGCCAGATTCCTGAAATATCCTGCTAAGCATGTCTTACAATAGCCCATCAGCTCGCACAAGGGCAACGTGAAAATAAATTTACTGAGGTTGGGGGTCCTTTGTGGGTTTATTTCCGAGGGCCCTTACAAGTCCCGAGCCAGCACTGACAGGACAAACCACCGTGCGGCCCATTTATTCTTGTCAGCTCCACTGACTCTGCTGTAGCTTTTGATGACAGTGGAGAGTGAAGTGGAAACTCAACCCTTGGAGCAATTTGTACTTGATCAGCCGCCACACAATAGACTTAATTCCCACACTGGACCTGATTTGATCTGCCAATAATCTTGCTCCCATTTCCCATCTCCATTTTGTGCTGGGCCCCTTGGCTGCTCGGGGCTCGAGATGCTGACAGGAGCTGACAATGGTGCGACAAGGCTGGTGGGGTGCTGAAATCGAGCTCTCATCCTTAATCACACCCTGCTAGACATGCACTGCTCACTTCTCATTTTAGGGAGAAAACAAGCTTTTCCCTCTCCGGTGGGGAAGGATGCAGGGTAATGACATGCAAAGGCGAAGAGAAGGACCAGTTGGCTCTCCGAAGAGAATCCTCTCCCTCGCCCTGCCATCTGCTTTTGTTGCAGGAATTGCATTCAAACAGCAGTATCTCCTGGCTAGAGTCTCAGGTTTTGCAGGCCACAGATGAGATTGTCATATTTTGCTTGGAAACGTCCAGGTGCCCCAACAGTGTTTAATCAGTGGTAACTCGTTTAAACGAGTTAAACGAGTAGCACATGTGAAATGGTAGCACATGTGAAATGTGCTGTCACATTTGCTGTTTTAAATCCAACTTGTTGGCCATCTGCCACAGGGCAGCCAAATCTTGGAATACAATGTGGGTTAATAATATGAGCGCCATATAAGCTTACAGTGATTTATTAAGAACCCAATATCCAGATACGGTCCCAATCTATGTTGCCTGACTTGCTCTGGGATAATCTACAGATCAGATCACAATGGTGAATTCCTGTTTTGAGCTCAGCAGAAAACAAATTGCTATTTGCCCCTCTATGCGAGGGTTAACTCTACTCCAGAAAACTCTATTCCTTCATTCTGAGACATACAACCCTTCAGAAGCCAGTAGCTGATAGACTGATACACATCTCGCTTGTGATATTTCTTATTAAATTCTTTGCACCTTCTTTTAAATTTGTCCAGACAAAACCCAAAAATCCACCGAAGCAAAACCCTAATATCCACCTTGGGGTAGAATTCCCTGAAACATAAACATGTGCAAACATAAACATGTCCAAAGAACTTCTCTGTTTTTATCAAAATACAGCAGAACTTCTGTATCTGCTGGCTCAGTTACTGTGTTTGCAAACCTTGGCAAAAAGAGAAGTCGTAAAGTGCCGTAAAGTGCCAAAGAGAAGTTGTAAAGTGCTGCTTGTAAGCAGAATTTCTTGATTCAGTAGGAAAAGAAAAGAAAAGAAAAGAAAAGAAAAGAAAAGAAAAGAAAAGAAAAGAAAAGAAAAGAGAAAAGCATGCTGAGTTAGGAGCGAATGAAACTGTGAAACAAAATGTATATAGTATATGTATATAATTTTTGTTTTATCCATGGTTTCAGGCATCCACTGGGGAGCTTGGAACTGATCCTCATGGATACAGATCCTGCTGTATTTCTCAAATATTTTGCCTAAGTAGAAAATTAGAATTTGCCCTGTATTTTGTTTCAGGGACAATCCAGTAGTGACTCCAACATCTTTTGCATCATGATATAAACGGTAAATACCACATTAAACTCTCATTGCTGGACTAGATCCCTTTTCATAGGAAGAGGCCTTTGGGGTGGGGATGAATCTCCGCCTTTGTTGACCTTGCCTCCAACTTTATGCAACGTGAGGAATGATTGCAGGAAGAAAAGCTCTCCTGATTTCACCCAGTGCTCCTGGATGACCCTCAGCTCATCACATCCAACTGCCAACATCATTAAAGTTCATGAGAAGTGCCTGCCACCCTTTAAAACCCTGCTGCCATCTTTGACTTCCTGACCCTAGTTGGTGGTAATCTCTCTTCAGGCTCAGAACATGCTGCAGAGATCTCACTCAATATAGCTGGAACAGCACCTGCCATTAACTTTCAACACTGTGCAGGTCAAACAGTTTTGGAGGTAGCAAGGAAAAGCCCCACTAGAGGAGAAAACCTGAGATCAGTCTTAATTAAGAAGGTCAGCTACCCAGTTGTTGAGCTTGTTCAGAGTAAGGATTTTTCTGGACTGAAGGCGAAAGCACACCACTGTTCACCAACATATCTGAGACCATGGTCCCCTTTCCCCCTTCATACTGTGTTCAGAATCTTTAAAGTCCAGGAAGTATCCTCAGTAAAAGTTGGAAAAGCTGACTCCCCAGCACTCTGAATATTCTTCTAACTCTGTCCCGTGTTTCCAGCCTTGTTCTCACTTCATTAGTTTAGATCCACACTATGGCTTCTGGGGACACATACCAGTGGCACACAATAACCCTAAAAGCTCACACTCGAATTGTTCTGACTGGCCACTCAATCTGTCTGCCCAATCAAGGCTAATTTCAGGCCCCAGAGCCACAGAGGGCTCAGCTGCTGCTGCTGTTCTTTTCAGCTCAAACCCTAAGCTGAAGCTGATCTATAACCCGAACACACAGTTATAATCTCTTTTAGTCCAAAAATGGTTAAGAAAGGCATCACTGTCTGTGTACTTGGTGACCACTCACTTTGTCTTCCCAATCCCAGCAATTTCCCGGCCTTTGAACATGCTGAGGGATCTGGGTGTTACTAGTCCTACCACAACCTAAAGTTTAGCCTTAAAATTACCATGTAGATAAAACCACTTTCAAGCCAGATAATATGTGAAATGGCAGCATTTAGAGTATCTTGCTGATAGCTTGTTTTTTCTACCTGAAAATGCTAGTCTCTGTCCCCTTCATCTGCGCGTGAACCCAGGTTTTAACAACTCAAACTCTAGCAGGAGGCAGATTCTTAATCTTCACACACACACAAAATCTCTAGCAATCCTGACAGAGGAGGGGAAACCAGCACTTTGTGAAATTTGTTTTGCTTTTTGGTCACTCGCTCTGATTGCCCCATTTGGCTAGTCCCAGGCCCTTGGCAAGCGCAGTGACCCAGTTTTTCCTAACCCTAACCCACAGGTAAAACTGCTCTAAATCCAGATAGAGTGCTAAAAAGCAAAACTCTGTTGTTGTTGATGATGATGATGATGACAAGGCCCACTTTTCCTGCTTGGTGTAGGTTAGTTTCAAGCATCTTTCATTCATGTTTCATTTGTGTATTGTTTCATTTTTATTCCAATCAGTAATAGTCAAGGCGATGGTTTTCCCAGTTGCAATGCATGGCTGTGAAAGCTGGACCATAAGGAAGGCTGAGCACCAAAGGATTGTGGCCTTTGAATTGTGGTGCTGGAGGAGACCCCTTGGACTGCATGGCAATCAAACCAGTCAGTCCTAGAGGAGTTCAACCCTAATTGCTTTTTAGAAGGCCAGATAATGAAAATGAAACTCAAATACTTTGGCCACACAACAAGAAGGAAGAACTCACTAATGACCCTAACACTGGGAACAATTGACGGCAGAGGAGGGGACGGCAGAGGATGAGGTGGCTAGATAGAGTCACTGAAGCAGTGTCTGTGGACTTGGGTGGACTCCGGGGATGGTGGAGGACAGGAGAGCCTGCAGGAATGTTCTCCATGGGGTCGTGATGGGTTGGGCATGACTTCGTGACTAAACATAACATAACATAACATAACATAACATAACATAACATAACATAACATAACATGGTCCCTCTCAGTCCAGCCAGCATGACAAAAGACAGCAAGTGCACTGATCACTCGCTGTGTCTGTTCAAGCTGGGTGAGGTCATGGGAGATCCTCCACAACCCATGTTTTAGTAGCCACTCTCTAACCAACCATCACTGAGGGATGGATAGAGAGTGTGTTGCTTTTGCTACAGAGTAATGAATTCACTGCCTGCTTCTCTTGCTCTTCATCTCTCTCTCTCTCGCTGTCTTTCTCTAAGCAAATAAATTGTGCCCCTTTGTTAACAAGAAACGCAAGTCCCACCAGCTTCTTGCAATCAAGCGCTCTCCACGGATGCCGCCTCTGTGGAAGCATAAAGGAAGAAATAGCCATTAATAACTATTACAGGTAATGAAATGAGGGAGAGGGCAGCAAAAGGAAGGAGTACAAAATAACCCTTCCTGGCGGGGGGCAGGCAGGAAAGCCCAGGCAAAAAGATGTAATGACATGTTATTATTGCAGGAGCATCAATGCTCAGCAGTTGATTCAGGCTTCTGAATTTTATCACTTTGTTTGCTTTGAAAGCCCCTCTGGCCCTTTTATCCACACAGAACGTTTTCTTGGAAAGGGGGAAATGGGCACCTGCAGCTCAGTACAGCAGAGGGCATGGAGAGGTCTCATTACTTTCCATCAGGGACAACATTAAGTCAGTGCCCCCTCAGCCCCATGTGGAGATGTGACCACGCGCACATGTGGATGGAGAGGAAGCCACCAGGGGAGTTTCTATGGGTCTCTCGGTGCCTCCACAACAACATGGCCTCTTGGCAGCTCTCCATCAATTCAGAAGCAGGAGGAGAAGCAGCAGCCACTGGGGGAACTAGCAGCACAGCGGTCCCGGGAACAGCAGGAAGTTGTCCTCCCAACAAAGAAGAGAAAACCTTGAGGCTGGCAGGGCATGCTGGGGAACGTTACCCAGCATTTATAGCTGAAGTGTTGGAGAGCGCTCTGCGGAGGGAAAAGCACATCACTTGCCATCCGGGCCCCAGATGTGCCTGCCAGGGAGAGGCTGAAGAGTATATATCCCCATAAACCTCTCTCCTCCTACGATGCATGTCGGCTTGACCAGATCCAGAGATCAAAATGGTAGCATTTCTTCACTGCATGCTTCTCTTTCCTTCAAATGATGCCCCCACTTCAATATACACAAAGCGTTCTCCAAATTCCATCTTGAAGTTCACACCCATTGGAGTAGGCATCAGATTGCAAGTCTCTCTCTCTCTCTCTCTCTCTCTCTCCCTCTCCCCCATCTGTGTGTGTGTTTCTTCCTTTTCACATGAAAACCCATGCCTATTTCTGTGCTTGTTTTTCCAAATGTGCACATCACAAGTGCATGTTTCAAAATGTACATATTCTTCTCCCATGATTAAAGCACAGTTATACACATGTTAAATAAATGTAGTCATTTTGAAATGCTCTCCTTTTTGAAATGTACATGTGCCATCAGATGCTTTTTGTTGGCAGGCAAGACTGACACAACTCACCAAGCTGGAAAGGTTTGCAGCTTGTGTCTAAGTCTGCACTCATTCTGAATGGTGCTCATTCAGGCTAAAATCTGATTCAAAACTGTACGGAAATAAATTTCTCATACATGCCTAGTTCTGACAAGTCCTGGAGTTCAGCTGAGATCTTTTATCCTTCCTCTTATTATTGGATTGTTGGATCTGCCAGGCTCAGATGCACCAGATTTCTGAGTGACTCTCATCTGAGGTGTGGGCCATCTGAGTAGATGCAGCTCATACCCTTGAGAAAGAAGAAGAATCTGGTGTCCGAGCCATAAAACGATCGTACACATTGCCCATCTGATTTATAAAGTTATCCCTTGATGCTTCTCTCTCCCGCTCTCCATCAGCAGCCTGACAAAGGAACTGCCTAACTGTTTAGAAATAAATGCAGAAAGATGATGTTTATTTATGACTTTTTAATGATGCCCAATAAAAAATAATTGTTACCCTCTTAATTAGGACAACTCAAATTTATGAATATTTCAGACACATTTCTAGTTAGATAAATAATGCAGGGTAACATTGCTCTACCACTGCACTAAGCGTTCTGTTAATATCTTTTGGAGGACAGAGTTCATAAAAGTCCTGGGAAGAATTACAACACACAGTGCTGAAACATGGAAGAAATCACACTCATTCATTCATTCATTTATTTATTTATTTATGGGCCCAACTTGATAGGGATTCTCTGACAGCATTATTATACAGCTCTTGTTGTATATCACCCACAAAGCGAGTATCTTGTCTGCCATTGTCACTGTTTGATAGCTACAGGATCACCTACCCACACAGAGTCACTTAAGAATTGGACGCTTTGATGTGAAGGTATTTTGCCAAGTGTAGGAGTTGGCAATGGGCCGCGGTAATTAGAACTCAAGTTTGCAGCTGATTGGGAACCTGGACCCGAGAGAGAAGAGGTAGAGATTCATCCCATACATTCATACATACATGCCTATCTCACAGATCAAGCAATGGACAAAGGATGATTCTGTTAACAATGCCTCCCACACACTCACACACAGATGGCCCATTTCCACTGGTCGGGAAAGAGGCCTGGACTGAGATCTGAACCTTTTAGTGATACAGCAGTGGATTAAGAGCAAGATGCTGGTCCCAGCCTAGTGTGAGAGACCTCTGGCCCACCAGAACTCATTTCCTGAAATCAGGTGGGAGGATATTTTATGAAGCAAATACTAGGACTTATTCAACAGGGATATGGAATAACAAAGCTAACTGGAAACACGACTTTAAGGAAGCTTCCAAGCAGTACAATGGAGAGAAGGGAGTCCATTTGTGATACATTTCATAAAGGTGGCTCATTTCTTAGATCTCGTCTGTCCTTGCTCAGTTCAAGATTTGGTCTAATTATTGGCAGTTGGCTGGTTGCTCTCCTTCTTGGTTTTTGTTCAGCCTTTCCAGAGCCCCTTTCTCCTTCTCTGTCTTTCTCCTTCATAGTCTCCTCAGAACACCTCTCTCCTATTCTGTTGGCCCCTCATAATCTCTCACAGGGGGTCACTGGGGTTAGAAAGAATGCTCACATTCCTCCGAGGAGTTGACCACCACAAGTATGTTCCCTCTCCAGTCTTGCAAAGTTGAACGTGTCCACCTCCATAGGCTAAATATGGTAGAAAATCAAACTTCCTAAGGGCACAGCATAGACAAAGCATTCTAAGCAAATAACAAACTGTTTTTCAAAAGACTATACAGAGAAAGTCCACAGAGGAAAACTTCACCACGCAATCCCTGCGAAACTGCTGGTGGAGACTCATCACCATTTAAACTCCTATAATAAGTATTTCCTTGCCCCCCCCCTTTCCCTCCAAGTGGGCACGGACTATCCTTAAGTCCACCTTGCTGACACTACCAAGTTTCAGTACTCTCAGCTGTGTCATTTTCGCAATATAAGCTGTAGACCCGACTGACCCCAATTTCTAGCTATACTGGTAGAATGTAATTTACTTTTAATACAGGGCCATTAAAATGGCCTTGTAACAGGACCAAAACAGAGATGACTTCATATGTGTATCTAGCAGCTATGTTTCCTCTCCTCAACTCTCCTCTAAGCAAAGGCACCCAGATCTGGACTGAGACCCTAGCATAAGAAATTGAAAGGCTTTTATGAACTGCAGTGCGTCCTCTGCTAATACTAGAGGAAAAGCGAAATGAAGACATAGGTGCTAGCCAGGCATTTAAAATGATGTCTTTTTAATGGCCTACAGTTTGCATTTCTGGCACAATTTTGGATAGTCAGAAACAGCTGCCCATTACTGACTTTCCAGCAAGGTATGGCAGTGTTAGAATAGCTGGCTTTTTAAAAGGCCTGCATGATACCATTCCCTGTATGTCGCATGCACAATTTCATTCTTCCCTACTCACAATACAACGGAGTGTCCACTGCTGCTACTCTCATACAGAGGCAGAAAATGAATCACTTCCGGATGCCGGACCAGGTCTGTCCTTCTGAAATGTCCTACAATGGGGAACGAACAACATAAAATGGGCACAGAACAAGACCGTGCCTATCCAAAGCTCATTCAGACCACTCACTGGTGGAGGAAGATTCCCCCAAGAAATACTGGATGCAATCAACCCCCGGCATTCATCCACTCATATGCCAAGGCATTGCCCCCCCCCCCCGAGGCAGTGACAGGCACTGTCTTCAGGACACGGGCTTTGAGATGCTTGTTGCATCCTGATGCACTCGGTGCTGCGATAGCCTTGTTGGAGATTGCTGAATAAGTAGCTGAATGCATGTGTGAACTCAGTGCCTCACCTCTTCCTACCAGGCTGGTGCACAAATGCATGTGCCAGGCATGTGTGAACGAAGCCTCATTTTATCAACTTGCTTCCTATCACTTGGTACGATATCTGAAGCTGAAGTAGTAATCATGGTTATTAGAGACTTCAATTGATGCCATTTATAGCTCGGAGCATATTCTGCAATGCTCTTTTTTTTTTTAAGCAAACCTGCATAGATCTGCATAAATAAGCTATGTACACAGAGTGTTGTTAAATCTTTTTAGTTTATAGACAGAATCCATATGCTCTCTCAAGGCGCTCAACAATTCTTTTCTAATGTTCCGTTCAATAGCCTTAGTTCACGAACAGGAACTCCCTGGGGTAATGCATCAATTTAGTCATGCTCGTTATCTTATTAAATGCTCTGGGCTTTAACAAAAATAATTGTGTGTTCAAGAAAGTGAGAGATGATAATACCAGCTTGAGATGGTTATAATGCAAGCACGGTAACTACAGGCATCACATATTAATTTTTTTGCAAAATTATCTTGATTATAATCAGAAAAGAAATTCTGTCTTAAGGCATGGACATGTTCCTCAGACCTTTGAGGGAATGTGATCCATGAAGAACATATTAATTTATTTACTGAAAACGTTCGTATGCCGGCCCCCGTGCAAGGCATCTTGGGATGGCTCACAATCAGCACAGCGATTTACTTTTGTCATTGCATTTGTGTGTTTACATGTGGTCCCTTAAGCCGAATTTCCCTTTCTTTGTTTTCCACTCTCCTCAGCCTCCTCTCCTCTCCTCTCCCCACTGTTTTGTTTTGTTTTTTTGATGAGCACTGACCACCGCTGCTGCGGTCAAAATATGGCCTCCCTGGATGATCCTTTTTTGTTTCTTGGCGCCAGTCCAAGACCTTTTTATTTAAACGCTATTTTAACTGTTAATGGTTTATTTGACCAGGCTGGATCCACTATTCTATTCTATTCTATTCTATTCTATTCTATTCTATGCAATTTTAATGATTGTAAGCCGCCCCGAGGCTCATGCGATGGGGTGGCATATAAATTGTTTAAATAAATAAAAATAAATAAATAAAAAATGATGCCACAGGCTCTCAAAAGAAAAATCATATGGGTCGACACTGCTGGCAGGGCTCCATGGCAGAAGAGGCAAATGAGGGCAAAGAGGAGGAGATCAATGAAGGAGGAGGAGAGCACCAAGAAGCAGCAAAGGAAGCACATGTAAAAGAGTTCATGTGTCCTAAAAAGAACGGTTCTCCCTTGGAAGGGGAGTCTGTGGATCATCCTTTTCTCAAAGGTATGCTCTGGTTGAAAGGTCATCCAGGCCAAATCTTATCTACCAGTAAATAAAAAATAAAAAACAAAACCAGATCAGGAGGAAGAGTAAAGAGCCTTGAAGCCGCTCATCAAAAGCACTTGGACAGCGAACTGAGCAAGGTGGACAGGTCCCCTGCTCAGCATCCCAAGCCTTGGAGGAATAGATGGCAATGATTATTTCTAAATTCGCATTTACATTTATCCATTTTAATGCTGTCTCCTTTTTGGCCGATGCATGTGCTTTTGTTGCAATTCCTAACTGGCCACAGCAAACATTAGATCAGCATTGTAAGAACATGAATCATCAGTGAGATGCCTATTTATTGCTTTAGCAGTTTTGCTCTGTTGTGTCACTAATTTTGGTGTGACTGTGAAAAGGAGGCGGTATCTCAAACAGCCCTGCTAGATAGCACATTATGGCACATCATATATGGAAGCTTTGGAAGGGGCGATGTGCCTATGATGACTTATCCTCTCGAAGTAAGGAATCTAAATCGAGTATCCCTAACTTGCTGCCACCACTGGGAGGATTTTCCCTTCTGTTACGCTGCACCCCCAAGAATAGCAGGCCAGCCATGCTGCTGCTGCTGCTGCTGTATAATCTGTCTCTCAAGTCCATGTGGAAATCCTGCTTGGAAGCCCCAGGATTTGGAGACTTCCAAGCTGGGCTGAGGCTGGGAGGGCAGAAGGAGCTCTGCTTCCCCTCCCCTGATCTCCAATATTTGCACTGGATGAACTTTACAGTGCATCTTGCGAGAACACTTTGGAGGGAGCATGGTGGAAGCTCAGGATGAATCCTATCCTGGCCTCTCAGGTCTCCTCCCCTCCGCGTGGAATGGAACGGTCCCTTTCCCTAATCCCCTGATTTGATTTGCTGACTTCAGAGGGGCAACCAGCTCAGGTCTCCTCATGGGGGCTGTGGGGATCAGGGGGATGGGTGTCTCTTCCTTGCGGAGCCAGGTTGCTGCCTCCAGCCTCAGGTGGAGGGTTTGGAACAATCCCGTGGTTCCAGGGCTGCAGTCATAGTGGTAGGACATCGAATTTATGCCCCACCTTTCCCCCTCTTGTGCCTGGCTTCGAGAAAAGAACCATGACTCAGCCCTGCCTCAGGCCTGCAGTCTAAAAGCCATGATACAGGAAGAAAAGGGGTGGCTGAAGAGAAGGGGGGATGAAAGGCAAACTTCGTTCTCATTATGACATTTTTCTATTTTTTTTATTTTTTATTTTTTTTATTGCGATTTATATCCTGCCTTTTCCCTCAAAGGGCTCAAGGCAGCTTACATCATCTCTCCTCCTCCATCTTATTCCCACAACAACATCAACCCTGTGAGGCAGGTTGGGCTGAGAATCTGTGACTGGCCCAAAGTCACCCAGTTGGCTCCATGGCTGAGCGGGGACTAGAACCCGGATCCTCTGAGTCCCAGTCCCAGTCCCAGTCCCTTAACCACTACACCACACTGGCTCTCTAGGTGTCCACTCTCTAGGGAAAGCTGAAATCAGTTCCTGGCCTCTGATCCCTCCTGGACAATGTAGGGGGAGAAGTGGCTCCATCTTGACATGATTATTTCTGGGAATGACGGTGTATCTCGGAGACATGGGATGCAGGCACCCAGTGGCTCTCAACCAGAAGCTGCCCCTTGCCAAATCTTCAGGGGTTTAGGAAGTGATGCCTGATTTTGTTTCTCACACAATCAGTCTGGGTGGTGGAAATGCAAATGAGTGAGGTAAAAACAAGTGTAGGAGCTCCCTCAGTTTGTCTGAAAAATAACTCAGTTGGCAGGAATCACTTAGAGGACTAAATGCCGGCACAGCCAGAAGTCAAACGGTAAATAAAGACTGTCCCAATTTAAATTTGCAACAGCTTAAAGCACATCCCTCATGCTAATGTGCTTTTTAAGTACTTAGGGAAATTGCCAAGAAAGTGTCAAATCAGTGAAAAGAAGTTAGAAAAATAATGGAGCACAATAGACAAATATCAGTCTGGGCAGAAAAATATTATCACTTCCAAGGCATCAGTAAGCAGCAGAGTTGGAAGGACCAGGATAACATTGCTAGCAGCCGCATTTGGGGGTTGGGGAAGTGCTCCGAATCCCCAGCAACTGACCAGCCCTGCAAATACACTGGCTTAGCTCTTGAAGTAACTGGAGTCACACTTTGCATCCACAAGACACATGGCTGAAGCTAGCTTTTTCTGGGTCCCAGCACTGGCCCATGTGGCTCAGAGAATTTAATGTGCAGTTCCTTCGTGACTGCCTCTCAGCTGCAGATTCTAGAACAGGCTCAGATCTTACGCATGCAATTGATATGCTCTACCACAGAGCTATGAGGGCTGTCTACTCTGGATGCATTATCAATTCACTGGTGGGTTATGATCGTATGCATATGAAAACAGGTTGACCCTCTAAGACTGCTTTCATATACGGCAGAGATGGGCAGCTTCCAAGCAGGAATTTCTCTCTCTCTCTCTCTCTCTCTCTCTCTCTCTCTCTCTCTCTCTCTCTCTCTCTCTCTCTCAGAAGACTGCTCACACTCAGATGGAAAAACTTTCCTAGTGCATCCAGTCATGTCCTCATATAGTCCTGTAGTTGAATATATTTAGGAGACGTGATGATCTTCAATATATGTATTTTAGGATCATTGGGGCCTATGGTATAATATCTTGCATAAATAAAATGAATAAATATTGCATCCTGAGCTTAGAGACATTGTGGACTCATTGGAGGCTCACTGCGATATATTTGCTAGGCACTTCCAGGAAAGAGTGATAGCAGTCTCATTCAGTGAGGTACCCTGGGCAAACTTCAGTTGATACGGCTGGAGGATATTGAAAAGATGTTTGGACAGGTTTGTGCAACCACATCTGCATTGCATCTGTGCCTGTCTTGCCTTATGAAACCAACAGGGAAAGCTGCCGCCAGATGGCACAGGCAATTAATGATGTTTAAGAGCTTTAGCCATTGGCCAGTGCATGAACAAAATGCATCATCAACATCTCCTCCTCCAATCAGCTGCTTATCAGAGAAAAGGACTTTTTCCAGTGGGGAAGAGAAACTCAGGCTGGGTGGACCTACTGAACAATTCAGTCCTACATTCTTCTGAGGTTTGGCCTGCTCTGGTCTGAACAGTCAGTAAGACCTGCTGAGGCTTCCCTTGGTTATATTTGAATAGACATGGCAGCCATGCTTCCTGCTGAGTGGAAAGTGTTACTTCCTCCTGAGCCTTGCCCAACATACTCACGAGTTGACAAGCAGAGACTTGTCTGACTTGTTTGTGAGCAGAAATGGAGCTCCCTGAGTGACTAAGCAGTAGCCTGGTTTTTGCAATACAGTTTGAAGGCGCTGCTGCCTTAGTCCTCCCTGCTTAGACCCGCGGAGATCTGTCCTCTGTATTTCGGAGTAGACTCGGTGCTGATGCTATTTCTGAGTGGAAGTACGTCCTAGCACGAATGGATAAGAATGGAATTGTGCAGAGGGAGTGGATTTTTCAACCCTGTATCGCTTTGTCTGCATTTCTCTCCCCCCCCCCCATTTGGTCACACCCCAAGTGGAAGGTTGACCCAAAAGTTTCTTTAACTCCTGGGCTGAAAAAGGACATGTACACTGCATGTATGCAACCCATGTACCTCTTCAAGCCAAATTCTGCTAAATGGCTTGCAGGGGAGGGAGGGGGGGAGGGAGGGAGAGAAACACTAATAAATATTCTTTTTTAAAAGCTCCTTCTGACAAAGTTTGGCTCAGCTGTAGTTACAACAACAGAAGACAGATCTGCTTCAGCTTTCACGTGGCTTCCATTGAATTAATATACTACTCCAAACCCAACATCAGAAGTACCCCTGCTGACATTTTGCTAAAGTTTCCGCTCATCCCAAATGCTAAACAATTTCTTTTGTGATACATGGTACTTCCAATTTGATTGTACATTTATATTCATTTATTCCAATAAGTTGAGGGAAATATAACCAGGCATCTTATCTTATAAAACACATTTTGCCCATGAAATATAAAGCACTTCCGAGTCTGATACACAAAAGCAATTGAAATGTATTTTAAACTATATAATCTTTTCTTTTAAGTTGCACTGCAGAATGGATGGCAAAAGTGAAATAGTTTTGGTGATTAACATAACCATTCCAAACAAAAGCACATGGAAGGGATCTCGAAAATAACATTTGGGTAGTCCTGCACCTTGCATTATATGGGACAGGACGAACTCAACGTAGGGGAGAAGCGTAGAGGGGCCTAATCCAAAATATGTCTCTTGTCTAACCCATTCCTAGTGATTCAGAAGAAAGGCAAGTTTTGCACAGGAGAAATCTTCACCGTGTCTGTCCTAGGAATCTATTACTAAAAGTCACCCCCAGCCTTGAATAACCTTTTAGGGCAATTCCTATACCTTCCACTGGGTGAAAAACAGAGCTGGTCAGCTGCCAGACTGTTCTAAACAGACAGAGACTAAATTTAGCCTGATCCCTCTCTATTTGGGAATAAACACCCCATTTTAAGAATGATTGTTTTATGATTACTTCATTATTGTGATTTGATATTGTTTTTATATGGTTTTATTGTTGCAACCTGCCCAGGGAGCCATGTGGTTAATGGGACAGACTAGGAATCAAATAATTAAAAAATACTAATCTCAGTTTTCCCTCGTCAATGATTATCCTGGGATTCTGTAATATTGAATTACCTGTTTCGGTTCAGTTTTCCAAACTTGAATCAGTATCTTTTCCAAACTTGAATCAGTATCATTTCTTTGAATTTTAATTTCCCAATTTTGTGTAGTACAACGTGCAGAGTGATTCCTCTTTTTCTTACCAATATGGATTAGTAAAGCACTTCAAAAAAGGAATCTGAATGTGAAAGTGTGTGTGTGGTTAAGTAATCGAGATAATTTTTCTGCGGTGTTTTATTAGGATCACCCATGGGCTTAATAATACAGTGCACATTAGACTCTTCACACAGTCATACGGACTATCCTATCAAGAATTATTTTTCTTCTCTTTTGAGCAATCTTTCAAAGATTCACATAGGTGCACCAGGTGATTCTTTGGCTGTAGTAATGTTGGGAATGAAGTGGATGGATGGATGGACCTTACTGCCTTGCTGTGTATGTTCACAGGGAGACTAGCTAACTTTTGGGACAGATAATCAGCTCCCTGAAGGATCTATGCATTGGGTGGGCCATTCCGGTGAGCTAGAGAGGGTGATCCTAGGCTCCTAGACATCATCTGAAGAGCTGTAAGATATTTTGGATCCTTCACTCTGAGCCTGGAGATGGGATTGGGGAATCCATGCTTCAGTCTCCTTCCCCCTTGCAGTCCACGTGGAAAGGACTATGACAGCTGCCTCTCCAAGAGTGGGACCTCAAGGAAGAAGGTAATGGAACTGGGTCAGCAGAGACTGCAGAGTCTGGGGTCACCTGTGTCCATTGCAGCCTCCTTCTCTCCCCCACCAAAGTCCCCAAGTGAGACAGGTAGAGGTGGGCCTCTAGCAAACAATGCAGAGAGGGAGAGGAGCAGGGAGGTAAAGATCTTGCTCTGCACTGGAAGTCAAGACTGATGATCATCCCGGTCCGATTGCATTCTTAGGAGTTTTCTTGTGACCCACACAGGCAGAGGGATAACAATTATGCATACATGAATCCTGGACCCTTCTTGCCAGCTATCTCTTATTGCAATGTCGGCTACCAAGCCTTTAGGAATTCACATGCCTGTCTGTCAATGAATTCACTCAGTTACATATCATCTCTTGCAGAAGTTTCAAAGTTTTGTTCCCAGGCCCAGCAGCAGTGTGACCTGCCACATATGAAAGTTCCCCAGCCTGCCACTTTTGGGAGGGGGTGAGCTTTTCCTTTTAACCCTTTGGTGTTACATCTCATGGCATTGCTCCTAGGGGCACAGTGTCCCTCAAAAAGAGCCAGATTGCTGAGAGTGAACAAGCTCTTCTCCTTCCCTTGTCAGTAAATGAATAGCCCTCCTCTCTTTTGCAGGGAATAACTTGTCCCTATGAAATTGCAGAGGGGAAGATATTCATTTGGAGATTAATTGCACAGCAGCATCTAAGCTGTAATACACCAAATCCTGAAATCCACAATAACAACCATCTATTAAAGCAATATAGATTGCTTGTTTTCAGCAGGAACTCTTTAATGTGGTTCTTAGGTTGCATTTCAAACCTGCATCCTCAAGAGAAAATACTTGGTCTCCCTTGTAAACAGATTACGAAACTGGCTGCTGTCTAGCTACCTACTCCTGCCATCATGCCTTTAATCAGATGCAAATGTATGCAACTTGTTTAGATATTTGCATAATAAATGTTTCTGTAAAATGTCTTTGCCACTAACTCCCTAATGTTTTGTTATTAATTATGTTTGCAGAAAGGGAAAAAAGTAGGGGAAAAATCTGCTTTGAATGTTTTCTGTATTTTGTACCAGAAAGGGGAATCTGAAAAGTAATCCTGTGATTCGGGGCTTCAGGAAGGGGCTGCAATCAGCTGAGAAGGAATTGATGGATACTTTTTCCTAAAAATACTGCAATTCATGGTAATGAGGGGGAAATTATTTAAAACAACTGTAACAGCAACATGGCAGCACAATGGAATACATCTCTATTCAGAAGCAAGGATCACTGAGTTATTCCCAAGTGGCTGTAGGATGCAACCTGAAAGAAGAAAGCACAGGTGGTCCACTCCTAGATGACCTTCAAACCAGTTCTTCCAACTTTTCAAAACTCCAGTAATACTACAATTAAGAATGCCTACACAGAATGTTCCCCATATCTTTACATCACCATGTTTCGGCACTTAATATTAGCGATCCACCATGCATCATCATTAGCAGTCCACCATTTTAAATTTCCAAATTCCTGTATCTGCACTAGTGCATTCATATGCTTTTATAACAACAACTGACTGAAGGTACGATGCTCAACAGATGGTCAACTCACTGGACCTGTGTTTGTTACCAAGGGAGCCAAACAAGGCTGCACCCTGGGTCCTGCATTGTTTAATTTATATATAAATGACATATCAGGAACCAACTTGTCCAGCATTCCACACCCCTAAATTGGCTACAAAACATATTTCCATCCTCCTGTACACAGACAATGCTGTGTTCCTATCCTGAACCAAGGTGGGATTGAGAAGATTGCTGAGGGTATTCTCCAAGTATTGCCATAAACACCTGGTTGTCAAGTGCAATACATCTACAGTCACGGTGTTCCCTTCAAGTCACAGGGTCCATAGAATGGTCTATGGATAACCAGTCAGTCAAACACGGCAAAGTCTGTAAATTTCTACAGTGATTTTTTTCAATGAACAGAGTCCTGTTCAGCCCAAATATATGGTGGAAAGTACATCTCAGAGTACCAAATTACCAACATGTTTTTACAACTACCTACCATCAACACTTGACGTGTTCAGGGCACAATCTCTACAACAGCTACTTGATGGGGTCCAGATTTGGGTGAATGAATGTTCTGGAGTTGTGGAAGTTGTTCAGTCTAGGTTCTTGAGTCAAATATTTATGGTTCCTTGTTATGTACCAAATACCTTGCTTCCCTCCTTTCCATTAACTTGCACGTCTGGCATAGGTCACTTAATTTCTGCCTTCAGCTGTACTCAACCCCTACTGGTTTACTCTCTTAAATCTTGCAAGTTTCCCACAAGAGTGCTTGGATGAAGAGCATCATCGCAAAACTTCACTTTATGGATCCACCATCCCAGCATTTATTGAAGTTAGTCCTCAGCAAAGCCGTAATCAAGCAGCATCTGTATGACACTGAACAACAACACCAGAATAATCTGACCATTGCAATAAATAAATAAATAAATAAATAAATAATCCATGGATCAGTCATTTTCCTCTCCAGCCCTTTGATACACTGGTAGCGTAATTGCAAAATTTAACAGTGCAACAAATAGACAAGATTTCACATATGCAAGACTCAATGGTTTGCCCACAGCCATACTTGAAGGTCCATGTAAAAGAATTCCCTTGGGAAATTGCTTATGTCTGCATGGAGATGGCAATTTTGAAACTCATGTATTATTTTGCAATTTTTATAACGATCTAAGGACTGAGGTGATTACTCCCTTCCTGTTACCTATTCCAGGGTGACCTTTCTTCTGCATATCTGACCTTTCTCCTAGCAGATCAATACAAAAAGTTCATGATGAAAACTGCAAGATTCCCAGGCAGTACTATTAAAATGTGGTCTGCTTTTGTTTCAGACTTCCAACTTCTACAGGTCCTGGGAGGCTATGTATAATGAATTACCCAATAACTTTGGGTATTTCTACCTAATATAAATTATGTAATGCTTTAAGGCAATTTTGGCTTTGCACATCTTTTCTGCTTTTATTGTATCTTCACTTTAATTTTTTAACATTTTTATTTTAAGATTCCAAGGCCTATGACTAATACGAATAAAGATTGACTTGACTTGTACGTGTGCACTGATTTAATCGGCATTTAAAAGGAAATTCTGATGTGATCATGCCATTGCATGAAGATGTTATCTGCACATGCAATGGCATATACTTAAAATAAGTATATGTATTTTTATACTTAGTACATATTTGCATTTCTGCACTCGATATCCTACAAAAAGCAGAAAGAGAAGGATAACCCAGCAGAAAACCAATACAAATTGCACATGTCAGAATCCTGAAATCAATTCTAGAAATTTTCCAGATTAAATTTGCAGGCAAGTTGCATGGAATATTGAGCTGAGTCCATCCCTTCACCTCCCCAATTGCATCAGTAGTCACTCAGCCAGTATGTTGGACAAACATACAGATGATCCCCATGGTGATGAGGAAACACCTGTAGGCATGTCCGAGAAATCTTCAACACATTCAAATAAGATGAAATTTCTATGGATCCCTCTCCCCCTTCCATGCTCCACATTGGACCATTTTTTTCCAGTCACATTGATTCCATACATGGAATTTTCTTTCACTTTTCATGGAGAGGAGGGGAAATTAGTCTGAATGTGAATTAACTGGTGTTGCTACAAATTTGCACAAGACAAACAAAATTCTGATTTGTTAAAAAAAATCTGTCTCTGTTAATGAGTGGCCAAGAGAATAAAGGATGCCTGTGAATCCACAAGAGAAAGCTAGGATGGGTTTAGCAGAGTTTATATATCCCTCATTACATGTGATCTGAAATGCAGAGGAGGAAGCAATCTTCTGTCTTTCTCTGCTCTTCATGAGTGAAACCCCTGATGAATTTCCTTTAAAAATGGATGGGAAATTGAGCTTTTTACCTGCTTCCCCCATTTATCAGTTCAGTGCAAATATTCACATCAGTGCCACTGGCAACATTAGCATCTGATAAATTACCTTATGCCTACATGTGTGGAGAAGAAGAATATTGAAAATGAGCAAATTTGTGATAAACCCAGAGTTTTGTGAGATCTCCCAGTAAGCTCCCGTGTTTAATTTCATAATCTGCTGCTGCTATCATTTAAAAAAGGATGTGTGTGTGTACTAACAGAGATGCTATCATCCCCTGAATCAAAATTCTCCCCGTTTTATGAAAACCTGCTCCATGAAACCATTTAAATCTTGTTTGTTCTGTCCATGGCAACAAATTTATTTGTCTGTAAAGCCATGGGGTGACTCACCAGCATTTGTTTCCATTGATATTTTTAAGATAACCACAAGGAAAGATAAGATATACAGCCTGCCAAGTTATATACCCCGCAGACAATATACAATTACTTTCCAAAAAAGGTGCTATAAAAAAAGCAAACCAAAACACCTTATCATGCAATATATTATGCAGTTTAATTCAGGAGAAAATCAGGTGGAATGAATCTTTTCCTTCTACCCCTTGATTGCTAAGAGAGTTATTCACACAGCAACTTAAAAAAATACTTCAAAATGTACTTATTAATCAGGATGGTTTCACTTCCATAATAACGTTATGTGGAGATGGGTGGGAACACACAAACACACACAAAAGGGTGTCATACAAATACATCCTGCCACACAATTGGAACATGGAATGGGAAAACAAGGAATCAAGGTAAGCTGGAAATTGTAAAGCAAGGCATGGAAGGGTTAAATGTGGCCGTATTGGTGTGAACGAGCTAAAGTGAACCGTAATGGGACAATTTTGGTAAGAGACACACAAAGTGTGTTGCTCAGGTAATGACAAACGCCAAAGAAAGAAAGTGACTCGGGGAGTCAAGTTGTAGCACAGGAAGGAAAAGGCTATAGACAAAGTTCAACCAAGTCATTTCTTTCAGAACTTCTATAAAACCTATTGACATCACCATCATTTGTGTCTACACTCCAAAAACAGATTCTGAAGAAGAAAATTTTTAAAAGCACATCCGAAGAAGAGGAGGAGGAGGAGGTGGCAGCTGCAGAAGAAGAGGACAAAGAAGAATAGCACAAAGCATGAACTTGCTTTGAAAAATATGCAATTATTAAAATGTGCATTTTTGCCTACACACAAACACAAATTCCAAACTCAGTGTTTTCAGAGAAGATGCTCTCATGCTCCTGTTCATATTTGGGATTGCAAGTAGAACATGTCCATGCGATGTACAGACATCAACAAAATCCTCACGTGCTCGTATTGACAACATAGCATGCAAAAACAAGCTGGAGACCTCAGCATATGTTGCAAGTGAATTCCAGCAGTGCAGATGTGACTGTGTTGCTACACCTCCCTGTACTTCACTGTCAAATTAAGTAGCTCCTGCTAACCTAAAGCACAACAGATGGGACATTGCGAGGGAGAGAAAAATCAGTTCAGTTCAGTCTGAATGGACAATTTATTGAGATGGTGATGGTTGCTGAGTTGCCTCTTCCTTCACCAGCTGGCTTAATGAAGCTCACAAATCCCGACTAGGACCACACAGACACAAACAGGCGCCTTGAGTTAACCAAGCTGAGGGACAGATCCACACTGCAGACCCGCACTGGATTATGTTTGTGTTGCTCCACATACAGGACATTGGTTATGTTCTGGTTGGAATCCAAGTGAAAATCCCCCCTACACACACACACACCAAAGATCTGTTTGTACAGATCTTCTGGAGGGGGCAAGACAGGTGCATCTTGGGGTGGACAGATGTACTCACACTTCAGTGATGTGGCCAAGGGTTGTTTTGGTGTTTGTAGCAACGAAAGTGCTTGTCTTCCTCAGCTGTCCAGCCACCATTCCTTCTGAAAAGTGTTCTTCTCGAAGACACTTTTCAAATGGAATAGCACCTGGGCTGCTGATACTGCTGTCTTAATAAAACAACCTTGTCGAAAGGTAAGTACAGCCAGTGTGGTATAATAGCTCCAGGGTTAGAGTTGGGCTCCAGAGATTTGGGCTCTAGTCCTCCCTCATCCACAAGGCTCAGTGGATGACTTTGGTCCAGTCACTGACCTTCAGCCAGGCTTACTTTACCTGGTTATTGTGGGGATAAAATGGAGAAGAGGAGGAGGATGTGAGCTGGCTTAGGCTCTGTGTGAGAAGGAGAAAAAGGGCTCGGATAAACGTAAGACCTGGTAAAAGCCCCCAGAGTCACTGATATTCTCTGCCCTCCTCTGCAGAAGGTAAACAATCCCATGAGGAGAAACAGTTTAGCCTGGGCATAGTTTAAAGACATTATTTCTCCCAGGTGAACCCTGGTACTGTGGAGACTGGGGCCGAACAGAAATTTATCAGAAGATGTTTTTCTGAGATAAAGCCATACATTGTAGTGCAGTACCATGTTAGCATCAGGACTCCCTTGTTTATACTCCTTGCCTTTTCTCCCCTCTCCTTACAACTTCAGTTTAGACTGCAAGGTCTTCAGGGCAGGGCTTGACTCCTCGAAACACCACCTTGTGATAAGAACCCATGCAGTAAATTAAATAACTTGATTTGGTTGATGAAAGTTGGACTATTAGCCTTTAAGAATGATTATTTCTGTCTGCGTACTAGCATCTAAATTTATGTCATGAGGAGAATTGGAATTAGTATAAATGATCTCTATAAATAATAATGATGTTTGTTCCCCTGTAACTAATTAGCAGCAATAATATAATGACTTTTTCCCTTTGTTAACAAGGAAACAGAAGTTACTTAAATGTGCAATTATTCCGTCAGCTATTTTCAAATCATACATATGCATCTCCTTTGAGATACAGAGTTCAAATGGTGCTTAGGAACTGGTACGCCATATGTAAATGTGATTAGCATACTGCACCACACTGGAGTTTTAAATGATCACCACCGCCAGGTGTTCGTCAACAATACCTAATGAGCCTTTCTCTTTATTTATTTTTCAAATGTATACTCAAAGCTACATGTATGCTGCAGCTCTTTGGGAATATAGAAATGCTGTAAAATGTGATACAAGATGCAGAATTCCACTTCCTTAGACTCTCAGCTTGCATGAAAAAATCATGATCAGATCAGATGAGATCAAATATAAAATAAATAAAATAAATTCTAGGCCATGTGAGTGCATAGCAAAACTATTATACAAAAAAGGGAAAAGAAAAAGGGAAAAAGTTAACTTCCCCCGATTGAGGCAAATTGCTGAAACTATTCAAACAGAAGCAAGTAGAGAAACAAAAGGTGGATGCTCTCTGTCTTCCACAAAATGTTCAATCCTCCCTCTCCTCTCCAAGGATAGGAGAAGAAACAGACTAGGTTATGATCCACCTACTTGGCTTCATCAGGACTTTCAAGGAAATGCTGTGAGTGGGAATTCTGTTAAGTCCACCAGCTCAAGAGGCTAATTTCTATCTGCATAGACCAGGAAGCTTTCAAACCCAAAATCTTAAGGATATAATCATTGCAACAAGGGACTGGGCCCACCTCTCCCTGTAGTCCTCAAAACTTCTTGCCTCAGATCTGGATTCAGAAGAAAGGGGTTTGGAATTCTAGCAAAAATGCCAAGTCCATCGGACATAGAGATAAGCCATGCAGAAACCAGAGTGTGTCTCATTTTAGGGGTGGAGAATTCTGGGGAGCAAACTGAAATGGGATGATGGATTTAACGTTATCAATCCAATTATACAGTGTCACATTAAGAGGGCAGATCCTCTTAACCCACATCCTTCTGTTTTGCATAACAAAGCCAGCTTAGCTGGTTAATTTTACTATTATAAAGTCTTTAGTTAGAAAACCCTTGTCAGGATCTGCTTGCAAAGAGGGGAAGTAGATTCGTTCATAACAGATGGATGAGCAGTTGTCCTCCAGACATTTTGACCCACAACTCCAATTCATTCGAATCAACAGAGTCAATGGTGAGGGATGAAGGGAGTTGTAGATTAACACATCTGGAGAGCTACATGTTTCCAACACCTACACCAGAAGATCCTGGACAAATAACACTCCCTACCTAGGGATGTATAAATGGAAAGAAATCCATTCCACCAGTGATTTTTGGATATCTATGTTGCGATTATTCACTGATAGTGAAGGAAGGAACCTTAGAAATGAAGTTATGTTTTGTAAGTTATGATATGTCAATGCTTGGTTCTATGTGTTTTACCCTGAAAATATCTAGTACTATTCCCTTTCGGTATATATGTATTCCTAGAACAAATGTTATAGTCTTCAAAGTGCCGCAAGACTCTTGAATGTCCTAATAACAATAATTTTTGTCACCATGCCTGAAGTTAAGTTGCTCTGGCTATTCAGCCGTTGGGAACACAAGAATCACAAGCTGCTGTCATGAAATGCTTAAACCAAACCTTCTAAAAGTTATATGCTAGCTTAGTGCAGCAGCTGGCCAGTGAACCGGAGGAGTTAAACAGGCAGAAATTCTGGGATGTACTGTTTCCTTCTCCTCTGCACTGACAGAACTCATACATGCCTGGACACATGGCAAAGAGGTTCCGCAGGGCTCTGTTTTATCCCTCATGCTTTTTAACATCTACATGAAAACGCTAGGAGAGGTCATCAGAAGGGGTGGGCTGAGATGTACTCAGCACGCTGAAGACACTCAGCTCTAGCTTTCATTTTCATCTAATGCAGGTGAGGCAGGGGATGTTTTCAGTCCTGGTCTGGGCTTGATAATGGATTGGATCAGGGCCAATACACTGAAGCTCAACCAGGTAAGATGGAGATACTGTTGATGGGGCGGGGGGGGGGGATCTTCTGTCCAGATGGGTGACATCATGCTTGTCCTGGACAGGGTCAACCTGTCCCTAAAGCATATGGTTCACAGCTTGGGGGTGCTCCTGGACTCTGAAGTATCACAGGAATTCCAGGTAGATTCAGGAGCATCTTTTTATCAGGTAAGGCTGATTTATCTGCTATGATGCTTCCTGGACAAGCAGAACCGTGCAACAGGATTCATGCAGTGGTAAACCATCTGGATTATTGCAATGCTTTTTATGTTGGGTTTCTACAAACTTTGGTTGGTCCAGAATCAGGCAGCCTGCCTGCTAATGAGGGCAGAAAGATACAATCATGTAATACCAGTCCTGTACAATCTCCACTGGTTGCCAATTGAAATCCAGGCCCAATTCAAAGTGTTAACACTAGAGTTTAAAACCCTAAATGGCTTGAGGCCAGGGTATGACTCCTTCCCATCTGTTCCTACTTGGCCCCTCAGATCAACTTCAGAGGTCCTTTTCCAGGAGCCCCCTCCTCAGGAAATAATGGCTACAAGGAGAAGGGCCATCTCAGCAGTGGCACCCCAACTCTGGAATCAGCTCCCCAGAGAGGTTTGCTGGGCACTTCCATTGTACCCTTTTTGACACCGGGCAAAGACTTTTTATTCTCCCAATATTTTAATTGTTAAGATGATTTTTAATGGTTCCAATATCTTCTTTTTGTTTTATAATCTGCTACTGTGCTTTCTATCTGTCCTTGATTGGATAAATTTGAAGTTGTATGAATTTTTATGAGGACATGATTGGATGGTTGGATTTAATTGTGATATTATTTGTCATGTTGATTATTATCTTTATTGCATCATGCAGGGAACCCTATTGGCTAATGGGGTGGGGTAAAAAGCCACTAAATAAACAAACAAACAAACAAACAAACCACCAGTGAAGTCTTTGTGTATGAAAACACTCTTAAATTTTAACTGGGATCCCTTTCCATTTCCAGATACTGCATAGATTGATTGAGGTGCAAACCATGTTCACCTATACCCTCCATTTTTTAAGAATCCAATCTCGTGCAAACTGGGTGCTCTGTACCCCCGGGAGGAAGAGTTTAGCCTCTGGATGACCCAGGAAGCATCCATTACAACTCCCTGTCTCATAATGAAGTAAAGTGCTTAACCTTTCAACACTGTACAGATCTTTCTTTTAAGAGTCTGCAATTTTGCTGCCTGCCCAAGATGATGTGCTCTTTGAAGTAATGATATTCCTCTTGTAACGAGGAAGGAAAACATATGGCAAGTTAAGAGGAAGAAGTTAACTTCATATCCGGCAAATGTATATCAATGTGTCCCATTAATCTTTGTAAGGGTGAATGACCCAAATGAAAGCAGGTGTTGTGGCTGGTGCAAATGACCACTGACCTGACCGAAGATGCAATGCAGCTGCTTCTGCACTGCAGAGGCACTGGCTGCCCACAAAAAGCTCAAGGTATAATGGTCACTGGGCCTGTGAGCTAGGAATTCACCGTGAACCTTGCAGAAGGGGGGTTGAAAAATTATGCGGGTGCTTGACACTGCGGTGCCCCACCCTGCAGACATGGGAGGGGGTCTTTGAAGTCCCAACAGACTGAACCCTCTGTTTCGTTTAATCCTAATAAAGAGGTGGGGGCACCAAAAGGACCCCCAATGTACAATTCTTTCCTTTCCTCAGGAACACAATAACCAAAAGCAAGAAGGTGCTCACAAGAGAACTTCCGTCATCTGCTTCCCAGGAAGCCATGTTTCAACAAGCACTACAAGCTCTCCCCAATTTTTGCTCTTTAGAGCAGTGGGCAGGAGTCTGAAATCAGTGGGATTATTGTGCTGGGCTGGCCCTTCCAGGAGCTATCATGGAGCTTACGGAGCTTACGGAGCAGATTGGGAGCTGCATTCTGTGTTTGCCCTTCCACCACCTAGGAAGCCTCCTGCCACCATCTTGACTCTTTCCCAGTTGGCTGTAGCAGTGGCTTTTAACCCTGCTGCTGGCCTACTTTCTACTTTCCACTGGAAGGATGGGAGTGCTCTCCAGGGGTCAACACAAGTCTCTCTCTGAGGGCTGCTTCCTTGAAAAGGCAGCACCGGTGAGCTCACCCAGACCACACTGGGGCCAGTTCCAGGTTTTAAAGAGGAGATTATATCATGTGTGAGGAAACCATCTGGGGGCGAAAATCCTTGGGCTCAGCTCCTTGGCCTCCACCTTATTTTGGAGTGACCCTGAGTCTGAGTTCCTAGGAAATACCTCACAGCTTTCCCAGGATGCTTGCCAAGGACCAAACCCACTTGCTGCACAAGCAGCATCGTTGCCCAAGCAGTATACATGGAAGGTTTGCAAGACTGAGCTGGGCATGGAGGAAGTCTGGAAAATGTTAGAGACACAGGGTCCTCCAAGGTCCATCCCAACTCTGATTACCCCCAGTGTAGCCAGCCATTACTTCTTCTCACCCTCTTCCTTGTCACTGCTTGCTTGACATGTGGAGAGCCAGTGAGCAGGCAGGCCAAGGAAAACAAACAAACAAACAGACCGGGCGTGTGTGGCAATGGCCATCCCTGCACGTTTGAGCTGACATGCATTGAATTGCACTTAGCCATCTTGAGCAGAAAGTTTCCCCTTCCTCAAATTGTTCATTTTGTAGCCTCTCTAGATCTTTGTTAATATGGCCAAGAAGAAAGAAATCACAAAATTTCTAACTTGACAGTGGCTCTCCACCCTATCGCTAACCCTGAAAAAAACATGATATCCTTTAAACACAGACCAACTATTTGCACATCACATTTAAAGCTGCTGATCAAAGTTTTCCCTTATTCAGCTAACATCAGAGAAACGCACAATCCCAGAGAGGTGGCCAAATGGATCTTCTGAAAGGAACACACCACTCTGAAAAAGCTCGACAGCCCAGCTGCTACAGAAGGCACTTGATAGGCACTTGAGACGGAGATGAATTAACTCCATTACTCAAAACACAGTCAATGTGACATGCATACAATTTCTCTTGAATCACACAGAGATAAAAGGAGTTTACTGAGGGAGGTGGTGCTCTGTCTCTGGCGTCTCTGCATTCTTTCAGAAACTTCAGTGTTTAAGACCAGTGGCTAAAAGTAGACAAGGAAAAGGAGATAGAAAATGCCACAGAAGTTCTGCTTATCTTAGCCCAGGGAGCTGAAAGATGCTTTCTATGCTTCTTTACAAACCAGCCTAAGATTCTACATAACGCCTTGTCCTTGGGATCTTGCAGCAGAGAAAGCCTGGGTTCCATGATTATCACAGAACTGAAATGAATTTAACTCACAGCAAAATTCTCCGTGGGGAATATTGAGGTTGGATAGTCAGTGAACACTTTGTCTGTATTGGAAAAGTTGTCCCATATTTGCTTGCCATGTTTGACATCTGATGATGGCTGAAACTGCATTAATTAAGCCGAATACCAAATACTGGAATCAACATTTAATAGATGACAATGAATACTGGGTGGCATTTAAAAAATGTGCATGGTTGAGATGGTCAGGGATTGCACAAATGACTTGCCTACCGCCATGAAAATTCTCCTTCCCACAGTATCTTATTTGCTTATGGCAGACATAGGAAACCTTCAGCCCACAACTTCGATGTGGCTTATGGGGGTTCTCCATCTGGATGGCAGTTGTTTTCCCAGGTTCCATGCCTTCTCAGCTTCCATCTACTGCTCATTGGAGATTAATTTGTCATTGGAGAAGAAAGTGAGTGGGGTCCAGGGAGGAAATGACAGAGCATCCCAGTCCTACTTACTTCTGAGGCTTGTCCTGTTTTCTTGTGAATAGATGTGCAGAATGTTGTTCTGTTTAGACATGCTTGTCATGTTTACTTCTCAGTAGAGATGCAGAGACATGGTACTTGGGCTGCTATTTGGCACTGCTACTGAGCAATATAGTCCTGCTTACTTATTGGTAGATGTGTCTTGTTGATTTATGGAGAGGCATTGCAGAAGGCTGATATTTGGGATACTCTTTGAAAGGGCTGCTGTATGATTCCATCTTCTTTATGTCTGAATAGGCATGGCAATGACCTGTTCTGCTTACTTCAGAGTAGGCTTCAAACTGGCAAAAAATCCCCTTTAAGATGTGCCCCATTTGGCTTCTATATAGATGGACGGTGCCCCCTAAGTTCATTCTTAGATTGGAATTCAGGCCTTCAGCAGGGAAAAAGACCCTTTTTTTTTTCTTTTGCCTTGTCTTTTCCAGAGCATCCCCAGAGCAGCTTCCAACAAAACAGCACTGCTGAAATGCACTAAAATATAGACTAATGGATTGCGCATTTTGCCTGGTGTTTCATTTATTTTTTATTTTATTATGAGAACATGCCAGGTTAATGCATTTATCAATTCCTTTTTTTTCGTTTAAGAGGGCATTATGCTAGGATTTATGATATGCTCTTTTATAACATTTTTCCATGTGAATTTTACCCAGAGAAAACTATATATAAAAACAATATATGGCATACTCTTAAGCGCTGCCCTGCAGAAAAGAGGCCAGGAACTTGCATTCCGATGTAATGACTGGACTGCTTGAAGATGTTATGCCAGGAAGAACACATCTTTCTTCTTTGCCTTGGGTAAAAAGAGGGGGTGTTTCAGCCCTAATACCCTTGGGTATATTTCAGAAAGAAATCTATGCATTCTATGCAGACTTACTTGGGGATAAATTTCATTGGACTCAGAGGGTCTTACTTTTGGGCGGGCATGCATGACAGGCATAACACTGTGGCACTGTACATGTTGAACAGTGTTCTTCTCTGAAAAGTGCTGTTGATTTCTTTTCTGGCAGGCAAACATGAAAAGTAAAGGGGAAGGGGAACTGCAGAGAGAGAAAGCATTTTTGTAAGAGTTGCCTAGTGTAAGATTTGATCCAATCCCTCTCTCCTGCTCCACCCACCATCTTTGCACACGAGGACATAACCTCATTGCAAGGAGAATTAAAGCTAGAAGGATATCTATAATGCTTGTTTCATTTCCTGAAGCTGCATGCAATATTATTTGTTGACAAGTATTATCTGTTGACAAGAAAAGGGGAAGATCTGGACCCCCCTCTCTCTCACTCTCCACTGCTCCTTCAGATAAAATCAGGTATTGTTTTGAAAAATAATGAACCTGCCAGTCTGGAAAGTCCCAACAGGTCTTGATTTGTGTCTAACATTTCTACATCTGCGAGGAGCTGAAATTTCTCACGTTCTTCCTTCAGTGAAGGGAGAACATGTTAGATGCATTCAAACTGCAGGGCATGAATCTTTGCACATAGGAGATGGTAAGTGCATGTACTTCTGGCCTTGAGATGAGGTTCTTCTCATCCCTCAACGTGTTTCCAGTACCAGCATTAAGCTCCATAAAAGTGAAACAAAATAGTACACTGTATTTGATGCCTAGCTCTCAAGAGCAGAATGGAAGAAGTCTATATTCTACTTGGGGGCTATGAGAGATGTCTAATGAGCTACTTTGATAAGCAGAATTCCAGACTAGAGAAATTTGTTATTTCTCATGTTCTTAAAGATCATCAAATATGTTCACTAGAGACCAAGGCCAAGAACATTCACACCTTTGTATGCCCTATCACTATATAGGGGTTTGAAAGCTGGACAGTGAACGAAATGCACAGGAAAGCTGACAAAATCTCCAAATTTTGGGCCAAGTCCTCCAATAGCCCTGATATTAATGAGGTACAAAGCAGATCACCTAAGTTCTCCAAATTGCATCTTGAAGCTTGTTCTAACTCAAGTCTGCACCAAACTGCACACTTAGACTTCCCCTCCATTTTTTTTCATGAAAATCATGCATTTTTCTGTGTGTTGTTTTTCAAATGTGTGCAACAAGTGTGCACATTTTGATGTTTACACATTTTTGTTTTTTTCTCTCCCTTGATATAATGTGTAATTTGATATAGTTATTTTGGAATACATGCTTTGGAAATGTATGTATGCTGTTGATCGATTTTTTGTTTGGTCTGCAAATCACATTGTAAACTCAGAGTTGCAGTTTATAGTCGAGTCTATATACTGTCAAGAGGGTATGAACTGAATAGTATCCTGATTGAAACGGAATAGAAATGAAATTTCCACACATTGTCCCTGGATATATAGTCTTTTCTAAGGATCCTTGGAGAAGTTTTGCTTTTCTGGTACACACCAAGTTGCATCATCGAGTGGAGGAGAAGTGAGCTATCAGCTCACAGTGCATCAGTGAGCTATCTTTTTCATCTGGTACCATGCACATCAAATGTTTAAAGCTCTACACAAAATTGTGAAAGCTTCTTATGAAGCAGGTCACTACCATTAGCCCTATGCTGCAGATAGGAAGACTGAGGATGACCAAATACTGAGAGTCTGAAGTGCAATTTGAATGAGAAGCTGATATGTTTAAGCTACTGGGCTACACTGATACCAGAGACCGTTCATTCCACTTGCCTGGCCCTGGATGCTGTTTGATCCAGAATATCCTGAACCATGGCTTGCCCTAAAATATCACGACAATCTTCTCCTGCCCAGTGCATCCCTTGCTTTTGTAATTTCTGGACCTAGGGAAGCTGCAGGCTATCGCTCTTCTATTTGAATGCATCTGCAAACATGTTTCCTGAAGGATCAGGGGACACAAATTATTCTCCAAGATATATGCCAGCTGTGCAGCCATTTCCATCATGCTGTAATTCACATGCCTGTTGCAAACCCAGTCATGCATAATAATAACCAAGACAGATCGCAAGATAGGCTCACTCCTCCCAAGTCTATGTGTCTATCATGAAAAATGTAGCCAGAATTAGCCTTCAGGTAAAAGAAGGACATTGAAACGGCTTTCTTATATACACCCCAGATATGTTTGGATCGCAGTCCCTTTAATAGTGTTGCAGTCCCAAACATCCAGAGGTCACCTGGTTGGGAAGACTGCATTAAAAATAAAGAAAAGGGAAACAAAACCCCCTTTCAACTCTTGCACATTTGCATGCATAGAGGAAAGCAAACTTGAACAAGATAAACTTAATTACTCTGATTAAATTTTGGAAAAAAAACTAATAAGGAACAGTACACACAGCCAAAGATTTAATGAATTTGTTAACTATCCATAAATATTCAGAGGGAAGCTTTGTGTCATGGCAGCAAGGGAATGCAACAGATTGAAGAGACTTTGCTCATTGCACCAGGCATCTTTTACTTGACCATTCAGATACACACCCACACACACTGCACTGACAATATCACTATCTTGGGAACTGTCCACAGAGCTTAGAGGGACACAGCCTAAAAGGTCAACTTTCGAGTCATCACCAAAGTTAAGTACTACGGACAGCTCTTTCAGCTCACCCCATGCTATTCCTGATTACCAAAATAGGACAAAAAGCAATTGTTGATCATAGAATCAATATCAATGTTCACTTCTTGGAATCTGCAGATAGATTTTTGAATGATTAATGAAAGAAAAAATAGTGCAAAGCAAAAGAGATGACATGATCTTGCTAGTCTCTGCTGTAAAATCCTGTGCCAACTTCATGGGGACTCAGCCTTGGCCAGTGCTTGAGTCCTTTGCTGGGGAGATAGAAACAAATACTGGTTTGGTTGCAGGAATCTGGTGAAAGCCTGGACTTCCCACCTGCTTTCCAACTCTACTATTTTCCCTTCTTTTACAGCAATGAATTGCTTTAGATTTCTTGGGGTTAACTCACAAAGAATCAGACTTTTCATGTCCATGTGCAAGTTTTCATTTCACAGGCCCATTATGGAATGAGATGGATAATTCATGAAGACAGTGTAAAACCCCATTCACCCTGCGTCAATATGAAACCTAGCATTAGTTGACTTTGTCACCCTAAACAAAACAGCCTCAGGCAAAGCAAAGATTCCATATGAAAGGTCTTTGTTGGACTGAAAGTTTCTGTAGGAAGTGTGAATTACGGTAAGAATGGATTACAGATTTCAGCTAATGCACGTTATTGAAGAGTTAATCTTTCATGAAATTTTGCATAATAGTGAATTCTGTATAACGCTGCTTGGTTTACTGACCTTCAGTCTGCACAACAATAGTTGGACAAACTTCAGTTCAGCATTACCAAAAAATGAAAACAAAAATGAAAATGAAAGCGACCCATCACCTCAGTGGATTTTAATTCTTTTCACTTGAGTTTTTAGATCAAACTCATGGCTTTTTTAAAAAGACCAAGATGCTGTGTAGACACTTTTTGGGGTCCTTTCCTTGAGTTCCAAAAGTACCCCACAGAAGCATTGTTATGCAAATTCTAGAACAGTTCCTAATCCAGGCATGTTTTGGTTTATGGAAAGATAATTGTAAAAGGCAGGAATCATTTTCCTGCAGGATTTGGAAAGGCAGGATTTCGAGTCATTTTCACCAGGCTGAATTTGTCAATGTCCAAGAATTTTAGATTTGCTTATGTAGAAATTATACAACAAAATGTGAGCCCAGGTTTGGTTTGGTTTGGTCTGGTCTTGTTTCATTTCCTTTCCTTTCATCTCGTCTGAAATTCCAAGATGCTAGATGGAATTAACACCATTACAGCTTTCTAAAACTGACAAAAACAGCTTATTCATCTACTGCCAACCAACTGATCAGTGGGTTATGCTACTGATTAACATCAAGACAGTGATGCAGTTTTGGGTGGGGAGTAGTGGACTGGAAAACGATTAGAATTTACAACCAGATTTCTGAAACAGACGAATCATTCGGTCTTGTTATCCCAGTTATCTGAGACAGATAACCTGTGCAGGCGACCACCAACTTCTGGGCTCCCCAGTTTGGAATTTTGGTGTATGGGGAACTGGGGAAGGAATCTTTTCTGGAAAGAACCCTCCCCGGCCCCCAGTTACAGAAAACTCTCTGTGTGGACATTCACATGGCTTGATAAGCTTTAGGCACAATATATTTTATTTGCCCACTGTTTTAATGGCTTTGATTGTTTTTCCCCTCCTATGTGACTTTTATATTAATGCTGTGGCTGTTGTTTCCTGCTGTTTTTATTGTTCTGTTGTTTTATTAATTTGATATTGGGTTTTATTTTGGTTTCATTATGTTGATATTGTTTATTTTAAATGGGAATCCATCTTGGTTTTTTTTTTAAGCACATTTGAAAGGCAGGTTATAAATGTTCTACATAAATATACAAAGAGTTTCCCATCTTATGCTGTTAAATGCACCAGTGAAATTGAACTGCATTTGCAATTTGCCTGCATGAATTCCCTAGTTTTCCTTCTATTTCCTCTGCCATTTTACATAAGAAGCATGTTTTTTGTAGACAGCGGGTAAGGTTTTGTAGTCGTTAGATGGTAAGGGTGGGTTGGAAATTTCTTTCCATTCAGTTCTGATAACAACACCAAAATTTGCTAAATTATTGAGATATTTTTAAAATGAATGTTGGCTATTCATCCATGTGTAATGCTGAGAGTACCTTGTTCTTTAAATGCAGGCTCTGAATTCATGTGCACTCATCTCTGTTTGGGTCTGACATAGGGTCCTTCTTTTTATTTTTTCTGAGAGTAGTTGTACATGTTGGAAGGTGCAGATAGGTAAATATTGTGTTTCAGTTTATTTTTAATCATAATCTATCAACATTTGTGAAGTTTACACATAGGAGAGAAAGGTTTTGAGGCCTTGCTTAAGGCAGAAGAACTTGAGAACTCAAAATAGACAGGTGAAAACAAAACTGACAAACTCACACACATCTCGATGCAAGGATTCTTCAGTGCTCTTGTATTTCAAAGCTAAGTATAGGCAAAAAGCAGAAAAGGTGAGCAGTACTCCTGTTGAAAGGGACTGGGTTTAAAACTTTAAAACTATGATTTCTAAGAAGAACAATCCCTTTAAAAAGGTAGATTTCCTAAACTTAGATCAGTGGGCTCTTACCATATTTTAATTAATTAGCTATTCAGTTTGGGTGATAAACAGTCCAATCATTCACAATTAAACTTGCTTCCAGGTTTTCAAGAAGGAACAACTTGTGTACTGGGTTTTTATTTCACCCGATCGTCATGCCGTTTAGTCCAAATGTTAATACTGAAGGCAGTGAAAGCGTTTTGCAGCTGCCTGACCCTGCAAGGGACATCTGTGTTCAGGATGACACCAGCAAGCTGACCTTCGCTGTAACGTGCCTGCTTAGTAAGCTCAGTCTTGCGGGGAAAGCTGTAGCTCGCAGCACCACTGAACCTCCGGATGCAGCAGAAGGTCCTTCTGACAGTCTGACATGGGAAAGCAGAGGACGAGGGCAAAGAGGGCTCACGCAGTGCTCAGCCATCACACGAGATGCTAAGAGAGTGAAATATGAGCCTCTCTCATCGCCGGGTTTTCATATATTTGTGTTTCAGCAAGGGATGTACAAGGATGTCAACTCCACTCATTTTAATTTCAGATTTGGCCCATTCACAGCCCCAAACTTTCTTTCTTTCAAATTTATTTTATTTATTTAGAATAATACATTTATTTATTTATTTATTTATTTATGATTTTTAGAGTTATTCATTCATTCATTCATTCATTCAAATTTGGTTGGTTTATTTGTTTAAAATTTGTTTGTTTAAATTTGATTGAAATTTCTGATTGAATTTTTTTGTTTAAAAATTATGTATTTAAGATCTATTTATGCATTTAAAATTTAAGATGTGTTTGTTTGTCTTTTAACAATCCATCAGTCCATAATCAAATCCATCTTGATGTTCATTCTGACTTGATCCTCCATAAAACTGCAAGCTTTATTTTTCCTTTTCTCATGATATACACATCAGTTGTGTAAATCGCTGGAATGTGTTTTCTCTCCTCCCATTGATGAAAGCATCGTTTGGTGTATTTTTCAAAAGTGCTCATTTTAGGTCCATTCTTCACAGGTATACATGCAGTCAAATGCACTTTTGGATGGCCTGAAATCTCACCAAGAGCTTGGACATGCAGGGTCTTGGACCTCAGATTTCATTTGAGTCTGTGTTCAGCCTAGAAGGTGCAGACTGGGTAAACTTCTCTTCAATGGGAAACCAACCCCAATTTCATAAACATCCCAATTTAAAATGGGATTAGACAAGTTCATGGAGGACAATAAGGCTTCCAGTCATGACAAGCACATGCTACCTCCAATGTGAGAGACATGTTATACCAGTGTCTGGGAAAGCACAATGGAACGTGCATTGCCCACTATTCAACTTGTGGATTTCTCATGGGCATCTGACCGGTTGTTATGGGAAACAGGATGCTGGAGCAGATAGGCATGCCTGGAAATGATTCTGCATGGCTCTCCCCAAGTTCAAACATCGGTACCTTCAAGAGCTTTGAAAAATGCATGCTCCTCACTCTGAAGCATGATGGAGGGTGTGCACTTCAAAAACACATAGAGGCTATTAAATTCCTGGTTGGCCCCATCAACAGCATTGCTTCACTTGCTTGGCATTTCTCATTCCATCTGACTACTTGCAAATATTACTACTCCGATCTGTAGGAAGGAGTCAGCTCCACGTTATGATTGACTGCATTGTCTGCAGTAGGCTAGTGGCCTGTCAGATGTACCAGATTAATATCTACAAGAATGCCCTGCAATCCCAATGAATCAATACAAGCTCTGACACAGACCAGCACGCTGAATTAAGCAGAGCTGATGGTGGGTTGTAAGCGTACAGTGTTTAACGATTGGAAGGGGTTTTCACTTCTCTCTTCCTCTAACAAGGGCACTGCATTTATTTTGATGGCACAGAAATTTTGGCATCAATTATAGTCCTATGTTAGCAACTGACATGTATTCTCCATCTCTGTAAACAACCAACCCAACTACTGGTTACTGGGGAACTTGGAGAGACAGAACTGTGGGCACAGGGGCTAACAAAATGACAACCCACCCCGAATGTTCAGTGGTGAGTTAGGGACACAACTAAGAGGCAAAGTGCTATGATCTTAGGAGCACATGAAGGTGATTCTACATGTAGAGTCCAGCTTGACAGCAATTGGACTGTGTGTTCCAGCAAACACGAAGGCTGCAGGTACGCAACAAAACACACACACTGCATTGCGGCTCCCTTTTCTCCAGCATCTGCTGCTTCAGCTGATTACTTCGCTCTCTCCAATGATAGGACTGGATCTGTTTCAGCCACTGGTCCAGGTAGCCCCAGATGCAGCATCTGACAGGCAACAGTCTATAGCTTAAGCACAGGTCTCTCCCAGCTGTGGCACCTGAAAACCATTTAGGCAGAGGCAATAGAGACTGCACATGGGACTTCAAGCATATAAATGCATCTTATCTTCTTGGCATGGTTATGGCCTCTTGCCCGGAAACATACTCTCTGATCACTTAAGAAATCCACAGCTAGGGATGCTTGAGGATTGTATTCAGCCTGCATTTCAAAGTGAACTGCCCTGATTTCCATGCAGTTTGATGCAGAGTCATGTCAGAATGAGCTTTTCAAGATGCAATTTGGAGAACTGTGGCAAGCTTCGGTTGGGCTGATCTCTACATCCCTGCCAACATCACTACATTTCCCAGGTATTATATTTGGAAGATGTGCTAAAAACCACCACACCTAGTGCTGGGGAAGAGAAAGGAATCCCAGCCCCATTTGCTCGCCCTGGAGCACAAACACAGAGAAGTGGGGTGAGTAATGCAGAGGAGGGCTTAGGGGATCAGTTGGGCTGATGACTTGAGGGCTTAATGCACTGGAGGGGATACGAGGTGGATTTTTCTCTGACTTGGATTGAAATTTGAGATGGAAAAGAACTGAGAGACATAATTCCTGCCTTGAGGCTGAAGCAAGCATTGCAAGCAATGACACCCCTCCTCCAAGTAGTGGAGGGATGCAAGTTTCACTCGCTTCTTTTTTTGCCCATGCCCTCCACGAAGAGTTATCTGTTTTCACTGTTGTTCATCCCACAACAGCTTTTGATCTGCATCCTCATCTGAACCAATCTGGTTGCCTGAAGCAAACTCATTCCCCATAATAACCTTCTCTCACACCCAGCTGCCAACTCCATTGTGCCCTGCAGTTCTTCATCTGAAGCATTAAGCCATCCATCTGGAAGATTTGATCCAACTAGTGTAATTTTATTCCCTTTCCATATCAGATTAAAAGAGGATTTAGGAAGGGGATTCAAAATACATCCACACATGAAATGGTAAAAGAAGCCACATTGATGCATAAGCCATGTATATATGTGCATCATACCCTCTGGCAGTATTAGCTATCCCACTTACACCCCCAAGTCCTAAAGTAAAGATCTAGGAGAAATTCATTCAACTTATATTTTTTATCAAGATTTACCCAGTTTGCACCTTTCAAACAGATCACAGACTTGGTATCATCTGCAGTCAATGCCTGTACATTTTTCAACATGCAATGTAATTTGCTGCTCAAAAAAAATTAAAACTGGAGTAGCCAGAAGTGAAATTGCTCGAAGCTGGAGAAATGCCCAAGATTTGTCATTACAAAGATTTCTTAATAGAATTTGGCAAATAGCTATGCTTGAAAAACTGTCTAATCAAGTCAGGATATATAAAGGGGAAATAAAACACAATCGTTTTTTTTTAAATTTGGCAACCATTATTGAAATATTGTACTAAGCTTATCTCAGATGAAGATGTTATAGGTAATAATGTGGATTCTTGGTCTAGGTTTTTAGGATAGATAACAAATAATATGATAAGTGGCTAGATAACAGTATGATATGGAATCAAGGGTAATATAAGACTGCATTCAGACATATATGTGAGTATATTTTATGTTATTCTTGTTACTGGTGTTAGTAGGCTGTGCTGTAATGGGAAGATTGTTTAAAAAATAAATAAATAAATAAGAAAAAATGAAGCTTTCTACAGCATGAATACATTGGGGAGATGTGCATGAAAAATATGTAGTTTGGAAAAATGCGCAAATACACTTTACTCAATGGGAAAACAACATGTACTACCTGATACAGATTCAAGCTGGAACAAGCTCTTGGATGGACTTTGGAGAACTTCTACAAGCTCAAATTTGCTGATTTGCATATCCCAAATGGTAAGCTGATGAAAGGAAGAAAAGATGTGTATAGAACTCACTTCCAGATAAAAATGTTTAGGAATTGTAGCATAGCTGTGCAACTTCTAAAGAATACCCTCCAGTTCTGCTTATCTAGATGGCATCTACCTTCTAGCTTTGATACCAGATCATAGCAATTTTGTTAATACTGAGACCGGGGAATTCTGAAACAAACAGCACTGAAGAGCACCAGCTGTTTCATATCCTTAGGGAAGGATACAGATTTTTTGGGGCAGTGTTGTCAAAATCACTCTTTCTAGGCAATGCAGAGGCACATGTTTTGAAGTGAAAGTTGTTATCGTGCTGCAATGTCAGCCACCCAACCCAATGGAAGAATCTCCATTCTAACAGACTTAGTCAAAAGACGTTTGTGGCTTTGCAACCTGATTTAAAGGCTTCTCCTTTTGCCGTCTGAGTGCCTTTGTGAGAGTTTGAGGGGTTAGACTGTGTCAAACATCAGACCTGAACTACATGATCCACAAGGTACCTTCCAGCTCATCAACTGTGTAGGACAAGAGGAAGGAAATGCATTGCCACACTGCTGATCAATGCTAGCATCCATGCCTCTGTTCCAACAATGTGCTGAAATTCTCCGGTGCAAGGAAACACTTTCTCTTCCAAGGAATATCTGAAGGGACATCAGAACCAGAGCAGTAGCTGCAAGCAGATGAAATCTGATGGAACGTCCATTGGAGAGAACATTACGTGGGGCATTTTGTGTCCAACTGTTTCACACCAATTTCACTCCCCAGGTAGCAGAAGGGAGGGATACTTTCAGCTCAGCCCGAGTCAAATTGCCAGAACCCAGGTTCAGGCTAGCTATCAGGAAAAGTTTCCTCACCATCAGAGCAATATGGCAGTGGAACCAGGTCAAGCTGAAACTGGACAGCCACCTGAGTGGAATGGTGTAGCTTGGTGTCCTGCAACAGCAGGGGGTTGGACCCGGTGGCCTTCAGGGCCCCTTCCAACTCTACTATTCTATGATTCTATATGACTTGAGCATGAGGGTTCGGATTTGTAAGTAAGTGGCAATTAGTTGAATTAATATAACCTGTTGCATGCCTTCCTTTGGGGGCATGGTACAACTGACTGATAGATGCATCCAGTTAGAAGATACTAAATTCTGAGGATTCAAACATGGGCATTCTAGTGTGGTAGGAAACATTTACTACCATGGAGAAAACTTGGTCAATGGAGAGCAGCTCAAGGCTAGTGCATCCCCTCCCCCATGTTCCCTGTCTGCCGCAGTGACACCCTAATTTAGCCTTTGCATTCTTTCCTTGTTTCTCTGTTCCTCTAAGTGTGTTTAATCTGCTGTAAAATTGCTTTTGTGGCTACAGTCAATGTTATTGCAACTGCTTTACAATGTGCATTACCTCCAGTTTGTCTGCCCCCTTTATGCAAATCAGTAACTTACCTGCTGTTGTTTCTCCAAAATGTGCTCTTTGATTAGCCTGACACTCAGCAGTTTCTAGGCTACCAGTTACCAAAAGTGTCAGTTTTTGTTAGGAGACAGGAACATCAGGTTAATCTCAGTTCTGCAGCAGCAGCAGCGACTTGTATGTGAGATTTGATCATCTAGGCCTAACAGCAAATACAGGTCCCACAGCATTGCATGAAAAGCTTCTGAATGGTCAGTCCACAAATTCAGTTGCCAGACATCAAACTTGCAGTCATGTACAAAGAGATAAAGGGATACACGGCTGACTCTGACACTGATGATGTGAATGTAGCCAACTTGCTTCCCTGTCAGACTTGCACAGGAACCATACATGCAGTTGGTGACATCCTGGTCCCATTGATTGGAGTTGAGCCCCTCGGAATATGGAGCCTCCAGTGGCAGATACTCTGAGAAGATGAGAACCAGCACCTGGTACTTCTGAAATGGGCTCCACTATCTCAGATCACATATCCTATCCATGTGCCGCCAGGGCATGCTTCTGTCCCCTTACCCAGAGAAGCAGACCTTGGACTTCTTTAGTGAACTGCAGTGAGTAATGCAGTGCAGAAATTTGTTCTCCAGGATTCAGGAAGCTTTTTTCCTCTGCAAAAGTGGTGTCTATTTTCCTGCCATTCTGAGGTCCCTTCAACATTTGGCAGTGCATTTGAGCTTGCTTAGCATTGGTAGATGGACAACAATACAGGGTGTGCGCTCTCTCTCTCTCTCTCTCTCTCTCACACACACACACACCTCTTTGCACAGCCCGGCTGTCTGGCCATGCACTGCAATCTGAAAAAATGCCCATGGAAGGAGCCACTTCATGACGTGTCACCCTGGGGATGCTGCAGGAAGCTGCAGAGATAATTGTATAGTGAAAGACGGGACACTTCCTTCTGCTGCCATGTAGCTCTCATTGGAAAAGTGCAAGGAGTCCACATCCCATGCATGAGTATTTCTCAGGTGTTCTTTTCTCCTTTGAATTTCCTCTCTGCAAATCAATTGCTTCTCATCAGATTGAATGAGCAAGGTATGGAAAAACTGGAGGACATTTAAGGTGCAGAACTAGTAGTGAGATTGCTTGCCGCACAGGGCAATGGTGAGTAGTTACTGATGGTGGGAATGGCTTTGTATAATTTCCATACTCAGTAGGCTGCTGAGTATCATTTGCTGGGGTGCAAACAGGGGTTGTAGCTCCATAATGAAAGACCTGCTTTGCAAACAAAAGGCCCCAGTTTGATCCTGGAACCCCCAGCCAGACTAAAAAAGGAATCCTTAGGAATTATAATCAGAAAGTCTGGAAGCCACTAGGGATGTGTAAAGAACCTGCCTGGGGTAGGGGAGCGAAAACCTGCCAGAGATTTCTGATCCAGCCACTGAATTCAAGTGTGTTGGCCTGCTCTGGAGCTAAATTACCGTGTTGCAAGTTAAGCTGGTTCACAGACATCTTTCTCCAAGATGGACTGTGATTTGCACATTTTTAACCACAAATGACATTTGTGAAAACAAGCATTGGAAAAATGCAATAAGCATTGGAAGCATGCAGCTGAAATGTGATGTGTGCAGAATCAGCCAATTTGCACGAGTGGAACTTGACACTGATCTGCTCATTTTACAAACTGTAGTAGAGCAATGTGGGTTTCGGATGCCTGTTTGCTAATTCCATTAACGGCTAAAAATGATGTGTGAAATGATCAAGGCACCTCAGCGCACTTAGAAGTGAGAAAGAAATGTGTTAAGGTCAGATTGTAAGAGGCAATTAAAATGGGGTGGTATATAAAAATAAAAATATAAATAAATAAGTGAACTGGGTTTTCCCAGTCATTGTTGGCCATACAGGGCTAGAAGGACTCTTGGACTGACTTACTCCTGTGCAACACGAGGCTTCTCGGCACATTCAGTTGACCAGCGTAGGGAAAAGGACACTGGCTTGGATGGATGTTTGGTTGGGATTTTATGATGGATAAATGAAATGTGCATACTCAGGATGATGTGGGTTTATTGGAACGAGTGCACGCAGGCTGTTCATGAAAGAGCTGTGTGTATGCGAAAGCACTGGTGGGAAGGCATATTTCAATACTGGAGTATGGAATATAGTTTTTCATGTAGCCAAGCATCAAAGATCGAAAAGGAGACTAAAAAAAATGAAGGAACTGAGAAAGAGGTAATGATTCCCTTGGCTGTTTTGATATGTGTTTTGCCCATTTATAGTACATGAGCTTTATGGCCCCATAGTGATATTTTGGGAAACAAACTATTATTCTTCATTGTAGCTGCTGGTTCAGAGTTCTGAGCACCTTAAACAATGTAGTTAAATCTGCCGGTGAAGCATAGTGGTTCAAAGTGCTGGACTGGGACTCAGGAGATCCAAGTTCTAGTCTGTGCTCAGCCATGAAGCTCCTTGAGTAATTCTGGGGCTAGTCACTGACCCTCGGCCTTGCCTACCTCACTGGGTGGTTGTTGGGAGGATAAAATGGGGAGAAGGAGAAATGTGTAAGCTGCCTTGGTTTCCCTGCAAGAGGAAGAAAGGCAGAAAATGTCTATGTACTGCAGTGTTATTATCATCATACTAACGCCAAAAGAAATTGGGAAAATGCAGAGTAAAGCTACACCATTAGCAGAACCACACAGGTTGGATAATTCACATTTGAATGCTTGCCCATATTGAAGATAATAAATAAAATAAAATAAACTAGAAACACAGAAAGACGGTGGGTCAGAAGGGGTCACCCAGCCTATCTAGTCAGACCCCCAGCTTCAGCCAACTCTGCTTATATAATGCCCAAGATGTGCTTGCTCAAAGAACAACCAATCAGTATGTCAGGGAGATGACTGGGCTTCCTTGGGAAAGAAAAGATAATAAAACCATCCACTTATAAGTGGAGTTGTAGCATATTCTTGTTGCTGAGCAAAAATGGGGCTTTGTGCCAGAATGTTTCACAACTTAAAAAACGGTGTATTATTCTTTTAAAATCAATACATCCATACATTAGATATGCTATTGCTGATTATTTGTTCTGTTCTGGAGTGTTGCATCCTGCAAATCACATTGTCTACATACTGATAATAAGGGGGAAATGCTTCTGGCCAGAACAGGTCTTATAACCATAACGAAAATTATTGTATAGCACAGGGCTGATTTGACTAGGTAGCAATATAGATTTGGGGCAACCTCCTGTCTGAGCATTGTATGCCGAGCTCTTCTGCAGCACCATAAGGAATTCTGGGATGCCCAGCTTGGATCATGTAGTCTGAGCTCACCGTTCCTGCTGTTCTTAGCGTTAAAATCACTTGGAAAAATCATTGCATGGCTCACTGCTAAAGAGAGCTTATAAAAAGGCGGTGTAGAATATCTTCTTTCAGAAATGCACAGGCTATATAATATATGGCATATAATAAATGGACTATTTATGCCTACCAATATGTATGGGTGTAAAAGCTGGGCAGTGGAGAAAGCGGACCGGAAGAAAATCAGTGCATTGGCCCTGGGAGGCTAGTTCTGCGAACACTTTCTGTAGACCAACAGAAAGATGAACAAGTGGGTCTGAAATCAAACCAAACCAGAACTTTCCCGGTAAAATGGATGGAACTTTCCCAGGAAAAACGACAAAACTGAAGATGTTGTATTTCAGGCACACATGAGAAGGCGGGACTCATGAGAGAAGACAGAATTACCAGGGAAGGCCAAAGGCAGAAGATGGCCAAATGTGTGAGGTAGATCAATTCCACAAATGAAGCCACAGTCTTGGTGACCCATAAGTCCATAAGCTCACAGCTACAGTACAAGGCCACAGCTGATTAATGCTGGCTTCACTGCTTTAGTTCTCCCAGAAGAGGGACTTTCAACTCTCAGCTTGGTGTTGGTGCTGAGAGTGTTTGGGAAGACTTTCCTAGCCATTTTCTGATAGATCCTTAAATAGAGAAGGGTTACTATTAATTCTGTTTACTGCAGAATAAATGTGATTCCTTATCTAGCCATGACATTGATCTTGCAAATCCATCTTATCCATATTTCTTCAGAAGTTGCTTGTTCCCAAGCGTGCCCCTAGAAAGATCATAGCCTTAGTGTAACACAATCATTCCCAAGCTAATGTTGGAGATACACTGGCCAACAACTCCCATAATCCTTGACCTTCACTCCCAATCACAGATTCCCTCCTCCCCATGCCTGGTGTAAGTCCGCAATCTGATGGCTGTTCAGAGTGGAAGAACATTCTGAAATCCCTTGCTTTCCCCAGCCATTGGGAATGCCCTTTTCCCATCTAAACAAGCATGGGATTATGCCTTAAGTTTCCTGCCAGTGAGGCAGTGGTGAGCTCATGCACTGGAACATGAGGGATCCAGGCTGTAGTTCCCAGGTAACCCCAAAGCTCCTGGGGCAAGTTTGGCCAGCCCCTCAGTCTCATGAAGACACACTAGAGAAATGAAGACGGCTTATGCAAGAAGCCGTGGCTTTTTGCAGGAAAGGGGTAGGGAATAACTATTACAAATGCAGCACATAAATAAATAAAATACTTTGCAGAACATTTCACAGAAATAAACAGGCACTCACTTTTTGTAGCACCTCAGTTGTATCTCAGAGAGTCCCTCCTGGAGTCTTCCTTTCTGTCACCCTTTCACAGCGCTGTACACCCCACCTGCTTTATGTTCTGTTCATCTGCTCTGTCATAGCTACTTTCCCTTTGATTCTAAATCCAAGAGGATATGTGCTCTTTTGCTTAAGGATATTCTAGAAAAGCCTCCATGGTCCTGCTATAAATTATCAGGCGTTCAAAATCTACCTTAGCAGCTGCATGATATGAAAAGGCAGAGCTGAACACCACAGGGCATCTTCGTGTCCATGTGTGCATATTTATGTAAATTCTGGAAACTCTAGAAAGAGAAGTGAGGCTCAAAGAAGGAAAACTCTTAAGGGTGGAGCCAGGTTCGATACTTGGCATCTGCAAGGGAGACTGCAAAAGGTCCTGTCTGGACCTCTGGAGAGCTACTGCTCCAATTCGATATAAGGCAACTTCCTATGGTTCTAAGTCTCACAAATACACACTACCAAGTTTGCCAAAAGGCAAGGCTGAGACCAAAAAGAAACAGCGACTAAACAGGAGTGTGTGCCAGTAATTCAAGACTGCCTCAGCAAATAGGATCCATTGGAGAAAGAGACAATGCAAGTGTCATTGGCAGGGATGTAGGGACATTGCAAAATGAGCTCCGTGTATTTTTTGCAGATTGTCAGGTATCTTCCTCTGCACCGCCTGTTCATTGACAGAACTGGATTTTCCACAAATGCATTTGCACAGATTTGCAGTTATGCCAATTATCAACCCCGGCACTGCAAAAATTCCCTGTGTACACAAATGCCCCTAGAATGCAATTTTCATCCCTGAGGGAAATGCACATTTTTGTCAATTTTTCCTGACATTTTCTGCATAAAATTATGGAAGGGTTTTTGTTTGTTTTTCATTCATCAGAAAAAGCCGGTTCATTGCAGCATCCTAAGGTCAGTTTCTCAGAAATTCATACTTGTTTGAGTGCATTGCAGATTTATCCAGCATCCCTCTCACTGGGTAAAAATGTTCTGAATATCATTTCTCCCTGGAGATAATGGGATACTAGTTCAAAAGAAATATTCTGCATTTTTAACCATCCTCATCCATTGTAATAAACAAGAAATTACTTCCCATTTTCCTTTTAAAAGAAAATAGCAAGTTTCTTCCCTTATCTTAGTTCCGAAGACTAGAGATGTGGAAGCCCTCAGCAGTTACAGGTGGCCTATAAATATATGTATAAATAAATAAATATGGGAAGAATTCATTACAGAGATGGGAATTCAGCAGATACCCTGTGGTCCACTTCCCAGTGTCCAGTCCACTTTGACACAGCTCTGAGTCCAAATTCCTGGTGAGCACACCCAGTGAACTGAGTCCCCTATCAATGCCCAGAGAATCCTCCTGGATGATTGGTTAATGCAGATTATAAGTTCAATGATAGACAGACAGACAGACAGACAGACAGACTCACTCCTATCTATCACTAGCGGCACATTCTCTCCCATTCCATGTACATCAGCCTTTGTCTGTGTTGCTGCAAGTGATGTAGAAGAAGGTTGGAGGTTGGATAACCTTCCTTCTGTGTGTATTTGCAAACTTCCTCTCAGCTTCTGGTGACCAATGTGAGGGTTCCAGGCAGAGGAGTGTTGCACTGGTGGAGGAGGAAACCTTGCATTTGAGAAGGATTAGATCCAGAAGTGTTCAAGAAGCTGAATTAAGAGGCTGCAAGTGCCACTGTTCTTCTCCTAAACTCTAACCGTTCAACACAGATAAATCTCCCAACACAATCCAGGGCAATTATCACATCTCCCCAGTCATCACTCCAGCCTCCTGCTACTTGCATGCTCAGGGACTCTTAAGACAGAAATTTGGCAAATAGCAGTTTCCTCAAATGAAATTTTATACTTAACTTTATACTGAAAATTTTCCGTTTTTCCCAGAATGGAAGGGAAATTTCTGCTGAATTTCTACCTCTTATACAGATAGAGAGGTGTGGGGAAAAGGTCAGGTCCACTCCAGGGCTTTGCTCTGGCTGATCCAAATCCCCCATAATGTGAATGAAAAGGTTCTCTCCATGTCCTAAATCAGGGATGGGTGGGAACTTTTGTTTCAGAATCATTTTGATTGGAATTTGCGGAATTTGCAAAGTTCTTCAAATTCAGGAAACAAGGCTCTTAAGGTTTGTTTGGTTTAGAATTGTATGTGGACAAAAAGTGGACACATTTATATATGTAGGCCCTGGGCTTTGACTTCTTCACTTTTAAAAGTCTTTGTCTGAATCTCTGCGTATACAATAGCGCTTTGAATTAGAGTTGCCACCTTTTTCCAGCAGGCCCCACATCTGGAATAGCAGCCTTGCAGATAGGTGCAACATGGTCCTTTCCAACTTGTAGGCAGCTCCACCAATTGAATCCAGCTTTGGGATGAAACAGGGCATCCTTGGGGTTTTATCAGTTTCATGACCAACATCTGCCCTATAAAAGAAAGTGATGCAGGGAGAGGTGAAGTGAGCTTCCCGGGGACACCCATACATGGCAATGGAGAGAAGCCTCCATCCACTGAATTTTAACAAGACGTTCGGCATGTCTTCCCTTTTGCTGAACCGCTTAAGAATGCACCAGAGGAGTGAGGGAAGCTGACACGATGCAAATGAGAGGTGGCTGCAGCCACCACGGAGAGCGGCATAACAATGTTAGCTTAATGGCTGAATCAGAATAAAAAGAGTCTTAGTGGAGAAAATCTCTCCTCACAAAGAAATCCTTCACCATTATCACCAATTTCCATCACTTTTATTCCATCCTAGGATGAACTGCCACCAAGAAAAATCCATGCAACTCTGCATTTGCTTATTTCCAAGAAGACACCCTGCAGGTCTGCCTGGAGAGTTATATGATGGCTGCAGCATCATTGCTTCCCTCTGTTGCTTGCCTCTTTTTACTTCATGCCACTTCCACCAGTATTATCAGTATTTCGTCTGCTATACGAAGTGCCCTTCTTCCGAGGAGCTCAAAAGTGAGCATTTGACCATCCCTTAGTTTCCCCTCATAACACCCCTGCCGGAAAGCTTAACCTGAAAGGTCATTACTGGCCCCAGGATATCAAATGATACTGAAAAAACAAATCGATTGCACTGGGAATTGAGCACAAGTCACATGAGAAAGCAAATAGTCTGGTACCACACACAACAGGATGCCTTTCCCCCTTCCCTCTCCCCACAAAGCTATGTGGCCTCTTAGCACCAATACAAACGTGTTAGGGGCAGCAAGAACAGTCATGTGAATGCAGCCAACTTGCTTCCCTGTCAGACTTGCAAAGGAACCATACATGCAGTTGGTGACATCTTGGTCCCATTAACCAAGAGCCGAGCTCCTCAGAATATGGAGCCTCCAGTGACTGCAACTCTGAGAAGATGAGAACCAGCATCTGGTACTTCTGGAATGGGCTCCACTATTTCAGATCACATACACTATCCATGCACCCTCAAGAAATGCTTCTGTCCCCTTAGTCAGAGGAGTAGACATTGGACATCTTTAGCGAACAAGAAGCTTTGAGGATTGGCTTCCTCAGCTCAAACCTTTGTTCCCCAAGAGAAGCCAACTTCTACAGGATAAGGGCACTGGCACTTTAGAAGCCAATTACAGTGCCTGGAGAGTCTGGATATGCAACTCAGCAAACCGCATGCTCCTCAAATTCTCTGAAGTTCATCCTCACACAAATCCATACAGATTTTGGCCCCATTCTGTTCGTTTTCACAGGAAAATCCACAAATATTTCCCATAGTGTATACCTCGTTTGCACACATCTTTGAAATGTATATTCTTTCTCTACTGTTCAAAGCATATTTGTGCTTGTTTTCCAACACCACACATTTTTGCATGCACAAATTTCAAATATCGGCACGCTTTCCAATACATTTTCCTGGTTTGGAAAAGCACTGCAAGCTCAGAAATGCACCAAGTTCAACCATGGATTGAGCATGTGTCCATGTTCTGTCTGGAAGATGTGACCAGGAGAAAACGCCAGCTTAAAGAGAAATTGAAACAAATTCCCCACATATCTGTACTGAAGGGCTGGACACAGCCTGACTATCAAAGCCTTGCAGTTGCTCAGAGTCACTGCTGGAGTAGTTTGACATCTAATCCAGCATTCTGTTCACAAGGTCACCAAGCCCATGAGATCTTACAAGTAGGACACGAGTGTTACAGTGTCCTCCTGGCCAAGTTCACTGGCAACTGACATGCCTAAGTGTATTGCCTATGTCATTGGAGGTAGCTATTGGGAGGAGCTGGCATTGACGGACTTCTCCTCCATGGATTTGCCTAATTTTAAATCCATCCAGATTGGCTTAGACCATGATCAAGTGAGCTGAGCTAAACAATCTTATAGGGGAGCTGCTTCAGCCCCTTAATCATCTCATCTGCACTTTTTTTTCTGATTCTGCAATATCCTTTTTCAGCTACAGTGACCAGAACTGTATGAAGTTCCCTAACTGTAGTCAGAACATAGATTTGGATAAGGGTCATATGAGCTTGACATTTTTGTTTTCAGTCCATTTCCTAATTATACCTAACTTGGAGTCCGCCTTTTTCAAAGCAGTATGTCAAGTCGGAACTTCCACCAAACTGTTTACCAGAAACCCAAGATCTCTTTATTGAACTATCACCACTAGCTCAGATCCCACCAGTTTTTTACCTGAGGTCTAGATTTTTTTCCCCTTGAGCATACATTATTCTACATTTGCTTATATTGAACTGTATTTTCCAGTTCCAAGCTCACTCTTCCCAGTTTGGAAAGATTGTTTTAGGGTGCCTTACCATCTTCTCCCCTCAAAACACCCTGAATAATTTGCTGGGGTTCTGAAATTAACTCAAGTGTCAAATATTCATCCTTGCCAAGCTATCAGTCATAGCAAGACAATGGCAGGCAAGAAGGAAAGGAGTAATTACTAGGTGCAGCCTCGTGATAACCCAGACTCAGAAACTGAGTATGAATAGAGTGTGGACTGTGATTGAACTCTGGGTTGCTGCTGAAATGTGAATTATGGTGTTGTCTTAACCCAGCTGCACTAATACACCACAGTTTGTTAACGGCCAAAACCCCATGAAGTGAACCCATAAGAAGTGAGGGCTATTCATGGGTGACAAATCATGCTGCGCTAGCTTACTTGGGTTCAGATGTCACAATGACCCATGGTTCAGCAACACCCTGCACTCAACCCAGACACAACCCTTGGGTATGAGTTATAATGTTGCCTGAAACCAGTCAATATGTAGATCAGGGGGCATTGTTCCTGAATCTTATTTTGCACCTGTGCATCTTCCCAATATAATACGGGACCATCGGAATCATGTACTAGATGACAGTGAATCATGCACTGAATCTAGTGCACTATTTGCACTAGAGCAAGTAGAATTCAGTGATGACTTCTACCTTCTGGACAACTTCATGTGTGCTACTTCTAAAGTGACAACACTTCCCAACCCTGTACTTTAATCCTGATTAAGATGCAAAGAAATGTCACTAGGGTGATAATCCTATGCACACCTACTTGGGAGTCAGTCCAATTGAACTCCATGGAATTTACTTCCACACAAGCGCCTCTGCACCTTAAGCACAACTGTACTTAGGGGGCAATTGTGCATGCACTTAGCTAGGAGTGAGCCCCACGGAGCCCAATGATACTGAAGTATGCGTGACTGTGCATAGTTTGCGGTTGTAACCTTCTCCTCACTGCCTCACCCACCAAACCGAGGAAGAATGGTTGTCTGCTGCATGAATCACAGCCAAGGAAGTCTTGGGAAGGCAGTGCTTTCCTTTCCTGCCTTAGGCAGGATCTCATGATGCAGCAACCAAACTCCATCCGAAGGGGCTGGGGAGGGGCACCCAAAGCGTGCCTGACCTTCCATCGCTTAATCACAATGGCTTCTCCTCTTGGTTTCTGAGCAGATGTTGCTATGGTAACTGTGGCACCTTTTACTCAAGCTGATAGGATAGCACATGGCACAAGGTTTTCCTCCTTTTTGCTAGCTGGTTAATTGGTCCTTACTGTGTGGGGCCAGACACAAGGCAGTGGGGGAAAGGGGGTGGACAACGAGAGCTGATCTTGGACAGGACATACAAGGGTCTTGCAATGCTTTCCTCCATGGAAAGCAGCTCCTGGAGGAATGGAAACAGCAAGAGATTTGTGAAGTGGGTGCCATCATTGCTATTTCCCATTCGACATTCTTTGGGTTTTAGACTGATTGGCCATTATTACCTCTTTTCTTCATTTTCAGATCACACGCTACCTTCCATCATGTGTCACTGGGGAACCGCAGTGTGCAGTTCCAGTCTGACCTGTCTTTGGCTGCAGGTCAGAGCAGATTGAGAAGAGAAGAATGATGTTGAGTTCTTTAAGAAAGAAAAGTGGGATATAAATCGAACAAGTAAATAAAATAATTGAGCAAGATTCATTAATAATGAGACTTCACTCATAATGTTGACCAGGAGGTAAGCGTGTTGCTATTTCCCTATTTATTTTCCAAATTGCTCACCTGTTTTCCTTCATGGACAATGAGCATTCTTTGTATACTGACCGTTCTACCACTGAGCACGGGGCTGATGAGTTTGCATTGACGTGTATTGATGGTAGGTCTGTAGAGACCCCAAGTGTTTTGCTAGTGGCATTTCACATGGCCACCAACGAAATCCATACTTACTGCCTGTCCAAACTGGCTGACTCAGCTGAAGGCTCGGTGTGGAGCAGAGCCTTCCAATTACCGTATTTTTCGCTCTATAAGACGCACCTGACCATAAGACGCACCTAGTTTTTAGAGAAGAAAAACAAGAAAAAAAATATTCTGAATCAAATGGGCACATAATCACAGGCACATTCCCCATCACTTCCCCATGGGCTGCACATCTGACAGACTTACTGCACACACATATTCGCTCTATAAGACGCACAGACATTTCCCCTTACTTTTGAGTGGGGAAAAAGTGAGTCTTATAGAGCAAAAAATACGGTATCTCTGATGGCAGTTTCCATTCTGTTCCCCGCTTCAAGGTAGCCTGCATATAACTGCTAATTTCGGGTCCACAGTTTATAAATCTGATCTGAAGGGGATGGTGTAACTCAGTCCAACTCCTGAGACAACAGGGGGTTGGACACAATGGCTTTCTTGGCCCCTTCCAACTCTACTATTCTAGGATTCTGTGATGAATTGGACAACAGCTATGAAAGCTTATGCCTGCATAAAATGTGTTAGTCTTTAAGGGGCCATAGCAGTTGTTTCTGCTGGAACACAGCTACCCCTCGGAAAAACTAGATTAAAATCAATACTATTTGTATTCATAGTGTTGTGCTTTGCTTTAAGGAAGAATAGATAGGCTGGATGAGTTGGGCCGTCCATCTTCATGCAGGTCCACACAGTCCATCCCTACGTCCTTCAAGGGATGCTAGAACTGGATCACCTGCATATACTCAACAAGCAGAGCTTGTCCCATCACTGCACCCTGCCTGTTGAAAGTGTGCCACTGCTTCAGTCAGAGATCCATTTAAGTGCATGTTTCTGTGTGTTCTAGTTTATTCAGCAGTAAGCCGAGCTCTTTTTCCAAAGTTCAGAGACAAAAGGTGTCAATGGTCAAGTGATAAATTTTTCCTGGGAACCACAGCCTTCCATTCAATGATTAAAATGTCTGCCAGTTTAATAGGCCAGAGTTAAAGTTATCTCATGTTGGTCCAGACTCCCAAAAGACAGGAAACTGGAGGAGCATTTATGCATATTTTTCTGAAGTAAGCATTTTTCCCATGTATATTTTCAAAATGTACAATATGAAGAAAAATGATGAAATTGAGACTGTCATACATCAAGCATATTATGAGAAGGCAAGATTCACACTGGAGAAAACAATGTTGGGGAAAGTTAAAGGCAGAAGTAGAAAAAGACTAAATATGAGATGAATTGTTGCCATGAGTTTACAAGAGCTGAGCAGGGCTGTCAAGCACAGGGCATTTGGAGGGTTCTCATTTATGGGGCTGCTATAAGTCAGAGAGAACTCTGCAGTATGTAATAACAACACATGAAGTTGAAGTAATTCTTTCGGTCTGCAGGTCATATTGTAAGTTTGAGGACATATGGACTTTGTTCACAGACTGCATCTGAGCCTGATTTCAGTCCAGAAAGTGTGAACTAGGTAGATCCTGATCAAAATAAACTGAAAAAAAGTTCCCCTACATCTAACCAATGTAATACAACTCATACGATCAACCCAACATTGGACTTGATAGAACACATATGCCAACTAGTTAATAGGTCCCATTTGTTTCATGGTTTTCCATTACGTCTTGTCTTTCAATTTTAATTCGCCATGTGTCAATTTTGTTCTGACAAGCTAAGCAGCTCATCACTGGAATGTTCTGCTTACAATAAATGCATAAATAATGTAGAGGCAGCTGGTACGAAATTATTCTCCATATTGAGTTCTCTGAACTTTACTTGGAAGTTTTATGAATACTTGCAGTATTACAAATAAATTGGAACAAAACAAGCTAGGATGTGGCCATCTCTTCTGCAATGCAAGCTCTCCTTGAATTGACAAGTTTCACTAGTGAAGAATTTGACATCCATAATGCCATGACACAAAAATGAAATTTTGTTTAAAATGCTACAGAAAGAAAGCAGCTATGGACCAAAACCTGTGACAAATTATATGACAGTTAGGAATGAACCACCCATATAACCAGTTTTGTAACCAGTATAGGGCCTGGGCCTACTTCTCCCAAAAGAAAGTTGCAGATGGTGATGGCCTGGATCCTTGCCTTGTTCCTTCCAATCAGAGAAGGCATCCACAAGCAAGATGGATCAGTGGCTCAGCTCGGTATGAGTCTTCCCCAGACGATGGACCTGCATTTGCTAAGTTGTGTCCAGCATGCCATCAACAGGCCTGACAGTCCTTTCAGCAAAGCCAAGCACCGAACAGGGTAGAACAAACCTCAGTGTCAAAGCTGCTTATTTTTGCTCAGTTGGCTTTTTATCCAACAATCTGCCCAACACTTAATAAAAATCTAAACAAACATTTGGCTGCTGGCTTTTCTTCCCTCACCTAATTTGCTTTTCCTCCCTCCCCTCTTTTTTATTTCTTATCTGAAGCCAAGGAGTTGCACAATGTCAGTTTCATAAAATTCTATTATGCCAAGGGTGGGAGAATAGAAGAAGAAATCATCTGATATTGCGAATGACCTCAATAAAATATACATGGCTGGGAGTAATGACATGTTTTGCTGCAAGAACAAGTGCTTGTGCTCACAACGCATTTCCTCTCCAGGAGGAATTCGTTCCCACTGAGCAAAAACCAAGAGAGGGCTGAATCTGATCAGCCTTATTCCAGACCCCCTGTGGAAGATCAGGGCCAGTCTTATTATGAGGCAGTGGGAAGCACTTGTTTCAGGCAACAAATGCGAATGAGAACACTCATTCAGGTCTTCAGTTATAGGCCACCTGAATGCCTGTAGCTTTTTCAATCCAGAAGAAGTTGGCTTGAGGTCTGACAGAGCCCCGGATGAACTTTTCTCTACTGGTCCCCATTTCTCTTGCTTGGGCTCCTCTGTCCTGGTGTCTGATGAACTCAGCCAGCTGTGTTGGTGCTTCCACTTGGAATGGGCTCGAAGCAGGCTGGTCCCCCAAGGACTCTGCTGCTAATACTTGAAGCTGTTGTGGATTTCTCTGCATTGCTAGCGTACACTCTGTAGTTTAGCATCCTGCATTCCAAACTCTAATGGCTGGGACCACTGGCATTGCAGAGCCATGGAATGCTCATGAACTGAAAAGACATTTACTCCTCCCACCACTGCCAACACCTCTTTTCATCTGGGCAGCTGGTAGAACATCATTGCCTGAGATCCAAGGGCAATTTCCACTTCAGCATGGGAAGCTGAGCTGGAATTCAAGGGCAAAGAGCAGTTTCAGAAGGACACTCGAAAAAACTTGGAGCTGAGGAGCGAATGAATGTGGGCAAATGACAGGCCACGGGCAAATTCAGGGAGGGCCCTAAAGAAAAGTCAAAAGTTTTGGTGTTAAGCAATTGTGCTAAAAGCAGCGTTGGTGGTTCTGAATCAGCTGAAAGCAGACAAGTATCAAAGAGTTTAAAATCTATCAAACAGGGAGCATAAAAATGTTCCCCTTCTGTTCTTTTCAGACTGCAGAGTTTCCCTCTCCCCTCTGAAGTGTCTTTAGAGTGACATTCACTGCTGCACTCTGCAGATTATGCTGCCCAGGTGGGCAATCCAGAAAGCATCTCCTTTCTTTCCTGGAGGCCTGGAGACTCACAATAACTCTTAAACCAGCCTAGCTTTGCCACTATTCCTCATGCAACCTGCACCTGGCTCTTTCCTCCTGTTGAAGTTGCATGTTGACTTCTCATCATCCTCTTGTGATTAGAGAACACGGAAATGCTGAAGTGCTCTTTGGGCCCAGAGAAATGAGTACGAACGTGGAATGTCACGGAGGCCTTTCCTTTCTGTTGATCTAATTCCTGCCTCTTCCTCTCTCCCCCTTGTTCATTTAGCAAGAGATCATCCATGAATGAATGACTGCATAATGAACACGGAGTGGCGCATAAGCTAATATGGCTGCCGCTTGCCAGTTGCCAAAGCACAGGACAAAAAAGGCCACCGGTTTGTGTTAACTCTGCATATGCTAATACATATGTATAGAGGCAAATCTAGAAATAATTGCTGTAACCTAAATAGAAATGCAAAATATCTCGCCATACGGTGCAATAAAGTGACCGGCTAACCTGCACACCCACTCGGTCTGCTGTTTAGGTGCTGGTAATGAGCAGCTACAAGGCACGTTAGCTCTTCCTACCAATGTTTCTTTAGCTTGAAACCACACTTGGATTGGCCAGCCTTCAAACAGAGCATACTCTCAAAATCAGGGACAATCCTCTGCCAAAGGGGACACACAGCACTCCTCATTGCTAGGTGTGGTTCCCATTCATGGTCCTTCAAGTACTAGCAGTTCTTGCTTTTCTCCATTTCATCAAACCTTTATTTGTTGTAGCTTAATTACCTTCACCCTATTTCTTAAGGGCCCTGAAATCTCCCAATCCCCTGACTCATATTCTTTTGTGTAATTCACACCCAAACAGTCCTACAATATATTCCTTTTAGGGCATCATCAAAACCTACCTAGTCAAAAGGTGCCCAAATTTCCTCCTCCTGCCTTTTATGGTTTTCTTTACCTGCTTACCTGGGACCAAAAAGAACATGCCTGGGGCCAAAAAGACCCCCAAATCTGCATCAGAATAGTTTTATGGGGTACTTTTGTGACTCCAAACAAAGGCCCCATATAATGAAACAAAATAAGATTTGTTATTTTACAGGTCATCTTAATATTTTTTTTGAAAGTGTGTGAGCTAAAACCTCCACCAAACAGAGTTCAAATTCATTAAGGGAAAGCTTTATAATGCTGGTTTAAAGTTTGCAAGTCAAGCTATTGAAGATCAAGGGGCTAAGCATCATTACAGAGATGGTTTTGTTATGCATATATGCAGGACAAAATGAGTTTTAAATAATGGGTACTTGCTGAACTTTGAAAGCCCTTTTTATGCTAAAGGAAAATCTCCTGGAAGAAACTTTCAGCCAGAACAAAGACATTCAGAAGCAGCATTTTCCTTTCTTGAGCACTTTTATCTGGGGTATTGAATGACCCCAAATGGGTCTAATGCTATGTTTCATATTAAAGTGGAATGAATTAACATCTGCTTAGTTTAATGTTTCTTATGTTTTAACTTATTGCAGGGAGATTCTATGGTATGTTTTTTGTTATACTTGTTCAGTTAGGGTTTGTATCCTATCTTGGACAACATGTCGGAAAGGTGGCATATTAATAATGTAAGCAAATAAGAAAACAAGATGAATGCCTCTCCAACAGGTTAAGATTAGACTTCTGTACTAGTGCAAGGGCACTTTTCTGTCTAAAAGCCCATAGTCTGAAATTATGGGATTAGGGATCTTAAAGGAATACAGAATCAAAACAAAACTGCCAAAGCATACATATAGGACACGGCTTATGTTTAAAATTATGTGTTCTGAATTCTGGGTATGTATACCCTGCCATACATCTGACTGAATTACATAGAACCTACTCCCAAATGTGTATAGGGCTGCAGACTTAGTGTTCTCCCAAATGATTTACAAATCATACAAATGATGCTCACAGCCTTAATTGCATGGAATAGTCATAACATAAAATCTAATTATATCAGATAAAATATTCAGGCTTAATATTCCTACAGTATCTGAGGGCTTTCAAACTCCATGTTAGAACACTGAAGGATAGATTCAACAGGGTGGGGAGGGGGATCTGGCATGTTTTATATATCCACAAGCAAAAAGGAACTAGAGCCTTACAACCCAATCCTATACGTTGCAACTGAGAACTTGGTCCCATTAAATTTGATGAAATTTACTCTCAGATAAATGCACATATGTAGGATTGCAGGTTTATACTGCAATCCTATATACTGTGCCATGCTGAACCTCAACCCAGAAGGAATAAACAGAACTTCCGGGCATTGCAATCTGACTGTCTGGGGTTCCTAGAAGGCCTTGCCCTATTCCCCATCACTGCCAGTTCTTGGGTGGTTTCTCTGGTCCCCTTCCACCTTGCCCAGGAAACCCTCATTCTGAAAGGAGAGATCAGCAACGAGCCGGCTTCGGTACCCTCCGTGTATTGCATATGCTAATAGAAGCATCTCCTTCGTATTTCTGCATACAAAGGAGTAAACAACAAGCAGGAGAGACATCGGACCACAAAGGCCTGGTGGCATTAGCGATTTTGTCTCGCCATCAAAACAAACTCCGCAGGCATTTACAATACATATCAAGAAATTGCATATATTTCTCGGGCATCCCTGAGAGACAGAGCGAAAGAATTGCAGCCCTTATTCTTGGCATGGAAGAAGCAAGGAGAAAGGTATGCAAAGACAGACTTCAGTCTCAGCACCTGCATTGTGTGTGACTGACAGAATGAGGACATGATTGCATATGGTAAATGGTTTTGGGCAAGCAGGGAGGGGCATAAAGAGGAGGAGAGAAAATTGCCTTAATACAGTGAAGGGACTTGGGTAACTACAGAAGCCGCAAGCGGTCTGAAAGCCAGATCCTGGCCTCCAATTCAGAGCTGTCTCTGCATTTAGGCTTTGCAGGAGCTTTGAAAGCAATGCCCTGAGTTTTGGGTCTAAGTTATCTCTCCTGCCTTTAGCTGCATTGTAAGTGATCGAATAATAAATAATAATAATACTAATAAATACCAAGCTGTGCTATAAATACGTGTTCATTTCCACTTTGCCATGCATATTAGGTGTAATGAGTGTTCTCTCTCCCCTCTTCCGAACTTTAAAATTCTCTGTTTTACAAGCCTTCATTTCGGCGTAATGTGCCCATAAAACACAATGGCAGCACAGTGTGGAGAAGGCTAAATTAAAAATTAATGGGCCCTGCCACTGCCTGGCAATCTCAAAGCCGGGCAGAGATGGAAGGGCAGAGGAAGCAGCTTTTGTGGCAGAGAGGGGTGTGTGCAGGATTTGCCAGTAATTCACAGATGCTCCTTGCACAGCATTTCTCAGGTGCTCACCAGTTATGCGTCTTAAATGCCTGCAACAGCCATGTTTCTTTCCCTTTCCAACACATCAGAGCTTCGGCTGCAGGCGGTATAGAAATGTAATAAATAATCATCGTCGCCATTCTTGTTTCCACACGTCCAAGACAGCTTTCAAAATGCCATCCAATATTATCAACAGGAAAGAGGGATGTGAGAGGCAGTAAAACTGTCCATTCGGGTTTTCCAAATTTCACCTGGCCGCTCATTCCTACATTCTTATCAGGTTGGGAAATCTGATTTGTTTTTTTCTTCTCAAACAAGTGCGTATTTGGCTGTATTTTTTCCGAATGCGTGCACTGTATGCACTTTTTTGAAACAGACACATATTTCTCTCAATGACTAAAAGAGAGTGTGTATATATTTCCCATTTTATGAGAACTTCTCCAATGCTTTTGTTGTGTTGATGGTTGCTCTGCAAACCATACTGCCAGCTCACTCTGACTGCAGGTTACTATGTCTGGGGTGATATATGCTTTGGAGAGCTGTGAGCTGGATAAATCTGGTCAAACTCAAAGTGAGATGAATTTATCATAGACCTCTAACATAAAAAGGACATGGATTTAAAAATAATAATGCGCGCGCACACACACAAACAATTACAGCACTAAGTCCGTAATGGCATGACATCTATGCCATTGCCCTGCACCAAGGGTTAGCATTCTGCATCCCCCAGCTATGGTTGGATTGCAGTTCCCATTCACTCTAGCCAACAAAGGCCATGATGGAGGATGATGGGAACTATAGTCCAACAACAGCTGGAGAACTATCTGGCTCATCCTTGACCTACAGACATTGCTTCTCCAGCTCTGAAAATAAAAGCACCTTTCAAGTATAGTTGATTGCCTTTGCATTCTATTCTCCAAAACCCTTCATACCTGTGTGACAGGTAGTAATTCAGCAGTGTATAGAGCACGATGGAAGCGATATGGCTTTCTCTCCCTCTGGTGGACTCAGAAATGCTGGATGGTCATCAAAGGGAGTGAACCTCTCAAATGGATTTGGATGTGGTTTCCATGGAGAACTGCCCGGTTCCTGCTTCCCCTTCCTCCCCCTTTCCCTTTGGTACACATGCACCCGGAATTGAAGACTGTGTGGTGTGTGTTTCAGTCCATGCATGTGTCCTGCTCTTCCCAAAATGGCAAACTTTTGGGAGCCAAGAACAGCAAAGCTTAACCCAATGAAGCCTTCCATTAACAGGACTGCTTTTCAGGCACTCTCACTCTGCGATAAACGGTTTAGGCACTGGAATGTTAGTGTTAGTCTGCATTGTGGCTCCATGATCTATAACAGCTGAGCAGGGAGCAGCAGGACATGTGGTCCTGTCTGTTTCAATATTTCTCTACTGAGGAGGGTGTGGAATATCTGAAACGATTCTTGCATCCTGTGGCTAAGGGCATGTGAATCAGCAAAAGTGGAGTTCACCATAATTCCCCCAATTCCATCTTGAAGCTCATTCTGGCTCAAGTCCGCCTCAGAGAGTGGCAGCCAGTGATTTAGAGGGCTGGGGGGAAGGTAGACTCTCCCAGTTAATCCCTCCCTTTGCAGAAGCACCGATGGGCACGGTGTGTTGATAAAACCTACCCCATCCAAAAGCAATCTCAGTGTGATCACATGCATGATTGCATCAAGACATTGTTTGTCATTAGCCACCTTGAAAGCTCTGCTGCTAGAATGGAATAGAAAGGCTGAAAATAAAACAAAACAGAGATGCATTTTATGTGCCGTGACGTTTTACCGGTACCCACAACTGCAACTGCACCTCAGTGAAAAGCATTGCAAAATGAATCTCAAAGGATCAGCCTTCCCCAAAATGCGGTCTCCAGGTGCGATGCCCCACAGATCCCATCAGGCCAGTTAGTCTGGCAATGGGAGTGGAATATGATGGTGTTTGCCTGACTCTGTATTGTCTGAGTGCCTGGTCCTGCCATGGTCAAGACCTTTTTATTTAAATGATATTTTAACTGTTAATTGTTATCTTTATTTATTCGTTTTATAATCTGCCAAGATGTATCCAGATTTTAATGTTTATTTTACATCTGTCTGTTGCTTTGTAAGCTACCCCAAGACTTTTTGCGAAGGGGGCGGCATAAAAATGCTTTAAATAAATAAATAATATAATATAATATAATACCTCAATTTTGGATGCAAGGAGAACCTGGATGGAAAAGATCCCTTGGGTAAAGGACAATATGCCATTTATGGGGTGCATGTATTGATAAAATATGAATATGGGTTGTCCTTAAATGGAAGCTTGCCATAGTTGCGAGACTTCCTGATGCAATTGATGTGGCTCTAAGGCACTAGTTACTTAGACACACGTGCACATCTTTTTCTAAGCAGGAAAGCAAAGGATGATGCCCTTTGCCATGGATTTTATACTGTTCTTTTCTCCCCCTATTTCCATGACTGCCAATAAGCCACAAGCTAACCCCTGCTTCCCGGGAGATGAGGGAGCAGGTGAAACATTCAGTTCTGCCAGTAAAAAATATGTACCTTTATCTTAGAAATATAATGGGGGAAACTGATTCAAGAACATTATCCCTGGTGCCCTGCCTAACAAGCTGAAAGCTACATGTACGGCCCTCTCCTGGCTCTTAGATGCTCTGGAAGTTCCTGACACCATGCGCTGAACCTTAAGAACCTCAACCTTCTTCTAGTACAGCCCATTCAGTCCATAGTGCAATACCACTGGAGGGTGGGATTAGATGCTTTCAAAGACCAATGTCTGGGAAGATATTTGCATAAGGAGAATGCCAGACAAATCAACAGTAGTCATTGAAAGGGAGCAGAGGGAATTGTTACAAGCCTGCCCTGGCAGCCCCACAACTTTTACCATGTAAGTTGCCCCACAAGCAGGGATGGCAGCTTCTGCTCTGCTCTGTTGCTTCTCTTATTTGCACTCACTTCATCTTGTTCCCACATCAGTTTGCACATTTTAAAATTTGCATGGAGAAAGAAGCAGCTTTCCATGCACCTTCCTCTTGCCCACACGCATTGTGTACACAAGGTTGGGTCTTATGCACATCTTTCTCAAGCAACTATCCCTAACATAAAGCATTTCTGTACGCCATTTCACTACTAAATGCATTTGTTTTGCACTTTTCACTAATATGCATGTTTATGTAAATATTACCTTGGGAGAACTCAGTGCAAAATTCAGAAAAGGGTGAATATCCAAGTATAACTGCATTTCAGTTCAGATATATGTTTGGGGAACTCTAATTAGACAAATCTGCACTAAAATGTGAACTCAACACATTTCTCCCTGATCCCTCCCCTCAATGCATCATTCTGATTGCCAGTATCCCTTTAGGCAAGTCAAATTACCTGGTTTGGGCCATCAGTACCACTAACTTCCCTCATCAGGACTAGTGGCATTTTCATGCAAAAAATAAGAGGATGTGGGACATTTCCCCTCGTGCCTTAGGCTGATGCATAGCTAGCTTTCACTTCCCAGTAAGCTGCAGAATTGGCTCTCAAGGAAAAGTGACAGGACTTTTCCCCCGGGGACATTTAAGGCTAGGCAGAGCAATAGATGGAGCTGAATCAGTGTAGTTTGAGGGAAAACCTCTAAGGACCCCCTGGGTGCTCCAGGAATTGGTCTTCTGCAACTCAATAGCTGGAATTCTTTTCACTGAGTCAGTGCAATATCAATAACCCAGCTTGAGGTTAGTAGGAGCTGCTAGGCTGTCATTTCCGTCACTTTCAGATGAGTCATGATTCAAAGCCTTTGCAGTCGTTTTTACAGTTATTCAACCCCCAGGTGTTCTGGACAGCTTCCATCTTCCGGGCATCTGCATCTTACATACTTCTGATAAGTTCTTTATTGCAAAAAAGGAAGGGAGGGAGGAAAAAAGGAAAAGGGAAGGGAATCTGCAAATGAACTGCTCTGAATTCCTGTATTAAAGAGGAACAAGGAAAGCTGAGAAGGGAGGTGATAGTGCAGGGTACAGAAGCTGAAAATGCCAGGGAAAGCACCCATCTGAAATGAAGGCATTCATAAAGTCTCTTGCCTCCTTATCATAAGGATTAGTGCCTGTCTGGACTTCTGATGGAGAGAAAAGCCTGAAATTGGGGGGAAAGGTGGGGCAAACTGACTCCGTCCTCTTTTGTTTATTGATTTATTCCCCAAATTTCTCCCCAAAATGGCACTCAAGGTCAATTCTAAAAACTAAATCAAATAGTTGAAATGGCAGTAAATACACATGCATCTAAAGCACACCAAAACTTACAGGATAAAAGCTGTACCTAACCCCACAGGCCATTTTACAAGTCAAAGCTCAGCTGGAACATTCACATCCTTCCCTCCTGGAGGAAAGAGAGCAGAGGTGGGGCTCACCTGCCCACCACTGTCTGAGCAGATCCACTCTGGAGACCCCTTGGGTTGCCCCCAAATGCTCCTCTGAAGGCAGTGGTGCTTAGAGAAGTCATCCACCAGAGATCTGAAAACTTGGGCAGGCTCATTTGGGAGAAGCTGTTCTTTCAGGTAGTCCAGTCCCCAAATTATACAGTGCTTAAAGTCTTAACCAGCACTTCAGATTGTGCCTAGAGATTTGTGCCAGAAAAATTACCAACAAAACGATTGAAGCATGGAAGCTCTGTGCCCCGTGTGGCCAGTCTATCTGCAGTGTTCTGACCCTGAGCTTTCCAAACTGTTTGGAAAGTAGCCCCAAGTAAAGCAGACCAAATGGGGAACATGTGCCTGCAGTGAGCGCTTTGTTTGGAGTCAAAACTCACAAGCACCTCTCAGAGCTCCTGGTTGCTGCCAGACACTACTTCGAATGGCAAAGAATGGCACTGCGTCAGGAGGCCCTCACCTCCCTTCTGCCATCCACCCCAGCGCTCTGGCATTCTTTGGGTAAGCCTGCAGCTTCCAGGCAGGTGCGTCAGTTCTCAGCAGCTCCTGGGCCTTTCACCGTCTACTCAACCCAGTGTTGACCCAGGTAGGGAGAAATGAGGAGAGGCCACCTTGCTGATCCCTATGACTTCTGTGGACACTTGTCTTCCTGTTATGTCCAGGAGCATTTTCCAGAGATGGTTGAATTGATAGGACAACAAGACTATCAAGAATAGACTATCAAGAAGGCTATTTTCAAGCAAATCTGCTTAGGTGGCAATTTATGCTCATGTAAAAACCCCAGCTTGAAGACAGCTGACTATCTCATGCTCAAAGAGTATACCTCAAATTGCTCTGCATTTCAAAACCTCTGCCTAATTGCCCCATTAAAATATGTAGCTTGAGGGGAAAACAGCTTAAGAGGAAAATACCACATGAAATGTACTGTCAAAACAAGATTAAGAGCTTAGCAAGCTGCACAAATATTCCGAGGAAAACCTGATGCTACCACATGCATGGATACTCTCGGGAATATGTGCATGTGGGTCCAGCCAGGGTCTAGGATTTACCAAGGATGTCCTGTTCATATATATTGTGGAAGATATATATGAACTTGGTGGGAACCGCTTGGTGGGAACCAGGACAGACCCTTTTCTGCAACAAACCTGTCCTTATGGAATGTGCTTCCACACAAGGTATGTGGCTCACATGCTACTTTTGAATGGGTATTAACAAATAGATGCTTTAGACCATTTTAACGAATGCTGCTCTGCAGTCCATATTTTAAATTGCAGCTTTAACCATTGCTGGGGGTTTAAGAATGTTTATTGGAGTGGTATTTTAAAGCTGCCATTATTTATAACTACTACTACTACAAACTGCTGATAACTTTACAATATATTGGTAGTATAAAATGTATTAAATAATAATAAACAAATAAATCAATGCACTCTTGCAATTGTCACTTAGGGTGCAATCTTTTGCAAGTTTAGCATGCTGGGAACTATAGGTCTTTTCTCCTACCTAAGCATGCATCTAATCTTAACTTGATTCTTGTACCATTCTATGTTCTTCTACATGCAATTCTGTATTGTGGTGAAGTGTCTCCTTTAGCTTGGCTGATATACTGAAATATCAAGAGGAAGAGCAGAAGTACCATTTGACTTAAGAGGACCAATCACATATCATAAATAATGAACACAAACAGTTGGAGGTACACTCAGAAGCATTAATTCTTGTTCAACCCAGGGGCTGATCTGAGTAGGAATAAAGAACTCCTGGAGTGACTTCAAATCATGAACAAATTTTTAAAATCAGAAATCTCTTTGTGCCTTAGCTGTAAGGAGAAGAGTTCAGAGTTCATCTAATAAATTATTTTGTACTAGTGCTTGATTGGATCTAGCTGTGCAAAGCTTTTTATGTGTGATGGGAGTGGAAAAGTTTGAGTCTGTCAGAAAGAAAATAGACACTTCACAAGGGGAGAAAACGCTGCCTGCTTTCTTACAGATGTTTCTTTGGGGATCTGATTGCATGACAACATCAGAGAAAAAGCGGTGGGCCAGGGAAAGGAAAGGAAAATTGTAAAAGTGAGAGACTCAGAGAAACCTTCCAACCATTGGTGTTGTCCAGGTGTGCTTGAGTGCATCTCCCATCATTCCCAGCCATCATTGTCCATGCTATCTGGAAATGAGGGCAGCTGCAGATCAGCACATCTGAAGGTCACCAGGTTGGGGAAGCTTGTGCTGGAGTGGTGGTCCCATCCATTTTGGTTTGAAGGACAAATTTGGGACTTGGAGAGAGTGGGGTGGCCTCAGAAAGGGGTGGCCATGCAGGCAGCACGCTAGCTCAATTCCCAGACACTCCTTCCCCAGAATTCAACCTGGTGCATCTTCAAGAAAAGTGACTGGCCCAAGAGTTTAATGCACGGCAGAGAGGGGGAATCTGAGCCCTGGAAGGTAGTGCTTCACTTCACAGCATCCCAGCATCCCAGTTAATAAATAAATAACCAGGTTAGGATGAAAATAAAAACCAGGAGGAGCAGGGAGACTCATGGATGCCAAGAGAGGTGCTTCATGCTAGACAAATGGCATAGATCAAGATGATGAAGGATGGAAGGAGCAGTTTGATATGGGAAGGAAAACTGAGAGATGTGGTAGAGAAGTGTCTTGCTTATGCCCAGTGGCCATAGGAATGACAGGCACATCTCGCTTTGTAATAACTGCCCATTTACTTGGTACTGAGCCTCTAATACGTCTGTAAAGTCACAGCGATGGGTATCACAGCCTATGCTCACCTCATTCCAAAGGACATCCCTGCACTTCCATTGGGAACCCAAGTCTGATGTTTTGATGATCCTATTTCTGCTTGTATCTTCCTGCTGGGAGCCAGGAAGGAGGAAAGTCTGCAGCTTGGCATGGCTAAGATGTCCATTGCTGTCTGCTGTGTGGAGCTAATGGTCACCTAGGAAACCATTTCTGGGATCTGATGGTGTCTGGGGACAAGGCTGGAAAGTGTGCAAGTGTAGCAATTTACTAGGAGGTCTGCAGTCTGTGTGCCTGGGAGAACCGGCTGGAGAGCTAACAGTTGCCATAGAAACCTGATGGCAAAGCCTTCGTGCCAGCTTCCCCTCAGCTGTTCATCTTCCAAGTGCAAACAAAAAGGCCCAGAGATGGCAAATGGAGAGACAATTGATACAAAGAGCAGCTGTTGGCTCTTCTCTTTGGATATCGCCAACTGAAGCAGCAAGGAGGGGAAACGTGGATCTTTTCTCCATGCCTTCGATCCAGCAATGGTGTGAGAGTTGGAGATGTGCTTTCCAAGCTAACCACCTTAGATCCATCACTTCTTCATCAGTTCTTTGCCAAATCTTTTAAAGAATCTGGAGCGGGGCGGCTGTTTCGATCCATGCCAGTGCATTTTTTAATGTTCAGACCAGAATGAGTGCTGGAAAGTCTTCCACATCCCCAGATAGGCCCATGAGCTGGATCCATGCCAAGATAGGCCTGAACTTGCCTTTCACCCAATCACCAGAATACAAGATGGGCAAATGTTTTGGTGTCCAAAGTCTGGATCCTTACCCTACACCAAACCAAACTTTGTATAAGCTGGAGCCAAGAAGGTTATGGCCTTTTAAAAGGCCAAATCCTGTCATACTATAGTTCTTGTCCTCTTATTCTGCCCCTGCTCCAGGTTGTGAAATAATCTCTTAGTACTAAACTATCCATTCCATGGTATTTCAGGACACTCCTAGAGCAGGGGGGCATAAGACAATATCCCTCTGTGCCCCTGAATATGCAACCCTCCCAAATACACACACACACAGAGGGAGGGAGGGAGAGAATCTTGTGCAGCAGCAAAACTCCCAGCAATTTTGCAAGGAAATGGGGGTTATAGAGAATGAATGTTTTGTCATTGTGTCGAAAACAAAAACACTCCTGAAAATATCCTGGGATCAAATATTTCTGCTCACAAGGGAAGTGCCCACTCCCTGCATTGCTTGACTTCTTTGAAAAATTGATGTGATTTCTGCTGCTGCGCAAGTTCAACAGCAAAAGCAATGGAACAGCATTGGGGAGTGGGTGGTGTCAGTGAGTCCTGGAGTACACACTGTGTTCCCCAATCTCAGAAGTTGCCCACTGTGCTAAACAGAGACATGGCTGGATTGTTTGAGCAGTTGGCCTATCCCTGTTGCCGGTACTATGTATTGAGTAAAGTACAGGTATTAAAAGTAGTTTTCCTTGGAGGGGATTCGGTTCTCAGATGGATTCTTAGTGCAATTCCTTTGAAGTCACTTGAGTGGCACAAGGGATATATTTTTGGCCCTGGGAGTCTACAGCCAACTCTATTTATTAATAAGTGGGAAGGAAAACAAACCTTCTGCATTGATGAGTTATGCCTGCAACCTCCCCCCACCCTCTCCTGTTTCATTTTGCTGGTGCCACTGCTGATATATCGGTTGGATTAGGCGGGAGGTGTTCTACATCCTCACCATAAATTCTATCCTCAGCATTTTCCCAGGGGAAATGGGGAGGGGGCACAACACTCCGGAGGTTCAGGTTTTAGAACAAAAGTAGGCAGGCAAAAAATGCAAAACCAAGAGCAAGAAATTAAAGACCAGGAAAAATGTCTGCATACGATCATGCATGACTCCAGAGTTATCCCCTAAATTGATTCTTGATTGGACAATGTTATGTCCTCTGTGTACCAGAAAATCACTCTTTGTAGAATGTGACTCTCCAGAATGAGTACATACAGTATAAGCATCCACATATATTATTTGGCTGTTGATTTAAGATGGGTTTTGTTTGCATTACACTGCTTGCAATGCAAACACCTCCTCTTGCCTGTCACTCAGATATAGATTTCATGATTAACACATGTAGACTCAATCATGTTACCTCTCTGTGACCTCAAGGGTGCATTTTGACCATGTGGACATCTGAAATGGCCCTGTAGAATTGCCTTGATCAACCTGGTGTCCACCAGGCCTTCTGGACAACTATGCACATCAGTCCTAGCCAGCATAGCAGGGATTTAGGACTTCTGGCCCAAACCATCTGGAGGAAAGTGTGTTATGAAATTGTAACACAGTGTTGCCCTCTATGACTGTCAGCAGTTCTCTGTGATCAAAGATTAGGTAGACATCTACCTGAGTCATGTTGCATAGGATTCATTCATCCTGGAAATATCACAGAAGAACTCCAGGACTTTCTGCCACAGAACTTTGGCATTGCCCATCTGGCCTCTAAAAGCAACGTTTAGATATTGAGAACCTAATAAACGGAATAAAAGAAAACCTGGCTGCACATATTCATCTAAAACTACCTTACAAAGATCCCCACCCCAGCATATGTGGTGCAATTGAGGTATCGTAAAGAGGGAAAGAAAAAAATATCATCTGGTAGCAAGCATGGTCAGGCTGAATCCCCTGCTGCACTTTTAAATGAAGTTACCTGAGCTGAAGGGAAGTCTTCACATTAGCTTCCTTTCAATCATTCACTTACGGACTGGAGAAGACAGCGTGAAGGTAAGAGCTGATATCTTGTGCGTCAGACTACAACTCCCCTAATCCCTGCCAGCATATCTGAAGGGCACAATACTGAGGGAAGAGAGCCCAGCCTCAAATATTCTAGCAAGAAAATTCTTTGAAAAATGACTACCTTCCAAGGGCCCTCCCTTGCTCAAGTTGATTGGTTTTACCATTTGGCTCTATATCTTCTAATGTCTTCTGCTTTTGGAGCAAAAACACATCTTTTCAGAGTCAGCTTCTATCAGAAAAGTAATTTCTGAGTGAAATCATTTCCTGACTTTAGTAATGAATTTGCTAAACTGAGAGAGTAGCTTACTAATAAGGGCATGTTCCAAAGGCTGTTAGACATTGCCCAAAGAACCACCAGATCGTTCAAATTCTCAGATCCAGGACTGGAGACTGGAAATCCAAAACCCTGTTCCCTCTCAGCCAGTGCAGAAACTATGATGGCTGTTTTCTGAGGACAAGAAATCAACCTGAGAGGAGTGGAGAAGGGAGGAGCTTGGGGGTGGGAGGAGCCTGGGGCACCCAGCACATCAAATATCCTGAAGCTGCTCCAACGTCCACCCAAACACTGTCACTACATGGCTGGGAATGACCAGATAGCGAAAACATAGAGGAAGGAATGGGAAGGCTGTTTGTCATTCCTCCTCTTCTGCACTGGAAAAGGATGAGCCACTGCACTTGGTAGTTTATGCTCATACTCACTGGATTGCACCCAAGCTTATTAACAATAACCTACAGATATTATATTCAAGGCATTTGGAGAGAGCACAAAACTGGAAGCCAGACTTTTTGCTCTTGCACGACGTGTTTTGAATTCTGTGTATACACTTTGGTGTGTTTTAGAAAGGAGGTATAGCAATACCTTCATTAAACAAATCAGGTACCAAATCTCATAGTGTTTATCCCAAAATTCAAGGTGGAATTGGAGGCTCTTTTATTGGCAAAATTTCTAAAGCATTTCAGGAAGATCAACAAAATGTCCAATGCTACACTGAAACACAGAGTCTGCCTTTTGGGGGTGCAATTTGAAATGGGGGAGTGCATCCTTGAAGTTTCATGTAGTCCTGGCAATTAGTCACTGAAGCATATGGATGGTCTTTTCCCATTTTCTGTTCTTAAACATCCCCAAAACTAAGCAACTGCTCCAAGGGACCACTTGGCTGTGCTCTGTAGCCTACTTATTGATCATTTCAGAAAAAAGGCGTAGGGACTCCCAAGGGTGCTACATAATGCTGTAGCACCAATGCAAAGATCATGCCCAGAGAAATCTCTCCCCTGTGAGGAAATGGAAGCTTCCTCAGAAGTAACTCATTTAAGAAGATTGTTGTGGAAACATGACCAAGCATTCAACTGTCTTCTCCTTGTAAAATACCCTTTTCTGAAACTGTCATCAATACTATTTGAGGCAGTCATTCCTGCTATAGGTGATGCTAATTGTTTTGTGGATGCTTCATGTTAGAGTCCTATTCATACACTCCCAAAACACACACACACACACTGGTGGAAACTGCCAATAAACAAGCAGCTTCAGCAAGCACAAGATAATTAAACATTACTTCCTCCGATTAGCCACAGGATGGAAGTGTGGTGGTAATTATATCACTGCATGGTCAGAAAACTTCGATGAGGGAACAAAAGGGAGTTTTGTTTGTGAACTGGTTGGAAGAGTGTGGGGTGCAAGCTGAAGGTATTGCTTTGGTGTTGACAGGGAGACAAGGCCAAATTGCAGATTACACAACTTGACCTTTAAACATTTTGAAGGTACATGTGAAGTTTTTAGGTCAAGTCAATTTCAACTGGACTCAAAGGCAGTTCCAAAAAGATCTGTTTCGCTGAGAGAGAAGGCTTCTGAAGCTATCATGGCAGAATTATGGCACAACCTTATACATGGGTAGATAGAAAAATGTCCTACAGTTCCCAGCATGCTCTAAGTCAGCTATTATGGAGTAGATCCTGCTGGGAATTGTAGGACTTTTTTCTACTAAGAACACATAGGATGATATCTTTAGTGCTCTAGGTTTTCTAAGCCTATAAAGAAAAGGAAGAAATAGATGTCACATGACAATCATTAGCATTTTTTGTAGCTACAGGTAAATGGAAAGGAAAGATTAAGAGTCACCTGAAATCACATATTACTAACATAAGAACAGAAGAGGAGCCCTATGTCCAATGTAGCCCAAGATTCTGCTTCCAGCAGTGGACAGCTGGAATGCCCTACAGTCAGATCACAACTGTCCTGCTGGTATGGAGAGATCTTCTGGACAATGTCTTCTTTAAAAAGCTGCCCTAATTAGTCTCTTTCTTCCAATCAGCAGGAGCAAACTGCATAAGGA